>JARYGA010055498.1:0-50000 GCA_030545235.1 Helianthus tuberosus | reverse complement strand
TCTTCTTGGTGTTCTTGTTTCTACACCCACTGCTCGGAAGCTGACTTCCTCCGGTTCGGAGCAGTCTTTTAGGGATGAAAAGACTTTCTTTCGTGGTGGGTTTGGAGGCCGAGTTGGTCGTGGATTTGGTGGCGGCGGTGGTGGTGGTGGATTAGGAGGTGGTTCTGGATTGGGAGGTGGTGGTGGTTTAGGTGGCGGTTCGGGCGGTGGTTTAGGTGGTGGTTCTGGTGGTGGATTAGGCGGTGGTGTTGGTAGTGGATTAGGAGGTGGTTCTGGATTGGGAGGTGGTGGTGGTTTAGGTGGTGGTTCGTGCAGTGGATTAGGTGGTGGTTCTGGACTGGGAGGTGGTTCTGGATTGGGTGGTGGTTCTGGACTGGGTGGTGGTGGTGGATTGGGTGGTGGTTCTGGACTGGGAGGTGGTTCTGGATTGGGTGGTGGTGGTGGTTCTGGAATGGGTGGTGGTGGATTGGGAGGTGGTGGTGGATTGGGAGGTGGTTCTGGATTGGGAGGTGGCAGTGGATTAGGCGGCGGTTCTGGATTGGGAGGTGGTGGTGGTGGAGGTGGATTTGGTGGAGGGGGTGGTGGTGGAGTGGGAGGTGGGTCTGGATACGGAGGAGGAGCTGGTGGTGGTTTTGGTGGTGGGTCTATGATTGGAGGAGGGACAGGAGGTGGTGGAGGGTTTGGTGGTGGTGGTGGCGGTGGCGGTGGCGGTGGCGGTGGACTTGGTGGTGGTTTTGGTGGTGGGTCAGGTGGGGGTGTTGGTGGTGGAATGCCTTGAGGCCTAAGACCATAAGTGCATGCATGGCATGAATAAGTATAGTTGCAATGTGCATGGCATGGTTGGGACTTGGGAGTTGATTGCTTCTGAATTCTATGTGTCTATTAATCTAAACCATAAATAAAAGATGGTTTTATGTTGTAATGAAAAAAATTTGTTCTTTTGCATTTGTATTACATTTACAAATTGTGACTCATGTATTGAAGTGCCTTATAAAAATAGTTAATTTTTTTCTTGGTTTTAATATATATATATATAACTAATATATTTTATAAATATATTTTTAATAAAATTACATAGAACATTGAATAAAAAAATGTAAAATTGTAATTAGTATCTATACTTATAAAACTATAATCGTAAAAGTAATCCATAAGTCTTTAAATATTTCTTTGTATACGACATTTGTAGTTTTATTTATCACACTATCAGCTTTTATCTTATATTTTACTAGTTTAACTCCGTCTCTGTTTTTAACTTTTGACAACATCACATACAATTGTCTATGTGTAAAAGCTGGATTTTTTAAAAATAACCAGCTCTAACGGTTGGCCTTGGTTTTTATTAATAATCATTGAAAAGGATACTTATAATAAAAATTGTTTTCTCTTAAACTTGAAACGAATCCTTTTTATCCGAAGGTATCAAACTAATTCTTGAATTAATCTAATAGATACAAGTGTTTTTTTATTTCATGCATTTTTCCACTTAACATTTAAGGCACAAAATATTATTTTGAAACCTAATTATGACGGGAAGTTCAATTAATTAAGTGTTAGACAACCAAACTATAGAATCTTGGATTATTTATGTGAAGATTTGGAGGTAACCTACACATACTAAGTGAATCTATGACAAGTCGAATTAAATATAGATAATATATCTTAAAAAATATTTTCTTTGCCCTCCATACTCATCGAGTTTCTTTAAGGAGAAAAAGAGGTTGTTTTTTAGGGTCAAAAATCAATAACTAAAACTTTTAGTAATCGTTGCATGTGTCGAGAAGATAAAGAATCATTTGATTCAAGTTGACACGTTTGAGATAACAATCCAGTTTACACTTTTTAGGTTATATTATTGGATGGCGAGTGACTAGCGGATGATGTTTGTTGATGACAAACGTTGGCTTGAATACATTTATTAACAATTTAATAGTGGTTTTGAGATCATTCGCCGAGTATATATGATTATGAAGTTTGGAAATAATGCTTAAAACATTATAACATTTTAATGAGTTTACACGTAATACTTTCATATATAGATAAAGTTACTACTACTCCAATAACTTACTCTATATAAATAACATCCTAACTTATACAATGATACAAATTTATAGGTCGCAACATAATTTATACAAAATTATATGATGGACATTCAGCCATCTTTTAATTATTGAGGTTGTGTATTTTTCACTTTTCCTCATGAATACATGTTTTGTAGAGAAATAACACTTTTCCCGTGATAATATTGCTCGATATACGATGGTGAGTGTTACATAACATATGCACCAAATGTGCGATGGATGTGGCCACTCACACAAACCATCCAACAATTGTAACGTTCATACAATCGATCACTACACCTCGTCCATTGGTCTATGTCCTTTCCGACCACATATCAAGAAGACGTGCTAGTATACTCTCATTGTTGTGAATGGTCTCACGCCACCGTGGCAGATCTATATATATTTTTTTGACGGGGGCACAAATTGGTTGGATTAAAACAAGAGGGGTCAAAACAAGTCGGGTCAAATATGTCGGGTCAACCAAGTCATACTTATCCACTTAATGATATTATGAAACTATTTATACATATATAGGGTGTGTTTGGGATTCCTTCTTTTTCTCCTTTTTAACTTCTACTTATTATAAGTCAATAAGTCAGGATTTCCTGACTTCTACTTTTTAACTTTTCATCACACAAAAACTCATTATAAGTCAATAAGTTAACCCAAACACCCACTAAAAACCAACTTATAAACTTATTATAAGTCAATAAGTTAAAAGTTGTTCCAAAATAAGCTAACCCAAACACCCACATACTTAATAATACGACAAATTTCACTTGAAGATGGTTTGTTTCTTCTTAAAGAATTGTTTAGAAAACAAAATTTTGTACTTTAGCATTTCGAATTTGTACTCTTTAAGCACTTAGGCCGTTCAAAAACACAAGGTAAATAAATTAAGAAAAAGAATAATAAAAAGGTTATTGTGATTGGATGCTAAGAAAATTAGAGAAAGATAAAGCTATCACAAAATTTGAAACAGATATTAGCTCACTTGATTATAAATGGATAAAATCTCTGCATGTCATAAAATCTTTCTCTAAATGGGCTGAGTTTACGGTAGGCCAGACCCACCCTACCTTGAACATGAATCCACCATTGGTAATCTACGTCATATATCAAATATAACATATATGTGTAATACTTTTGTATAATAATAAGTACCGGGAACATACGTTAACAAATATAAATGAATAATTTGTGTTGCATCGTGCATGCATACTACTAGAATCTACAATTAAACCCAAGGTTTTCAGCAATGCTAACGAAATAGGATGGTTAGATATTAGTGAACGGTAAGAAGCCAAAAATAACATATCAATTAGACTTGAAATAAGAAAAAAATGTGTTAATTTTAGAGCATGTGAAAGTTTTCAATTATATCAAAGTAAAACTATAGTAACTTCATAGTGGGTGAAGTTAACCAACGTTAACAAACGGGAGAAACTATGTACTTTAAACAATTGTAGGATACCCAAATTGTGACAAACGGGGATTTACGGCCCTTAATTACGTGATTAACAGGTGTTTAACGCAACAATAATTAGTGTTTACGGAGCAAATTAACTTAATTAGGCATTTGGAGTGCCCAAGAACGTTTATCCGACTTTACAGTGCGCGAACGGTGGCTTACAAAGAAGCGTGTGAAACGTTAAACGGCAACGGATTGAAACCGTACAAGATACTGACGACGCCGTCAAATAATAAATTTTTATGATATATTTTAGCTTCGTAATTTAAATTTTAGTAACTACAGTCGAAACCGGATCGAAAAACGGATTAAAGACGGCAGCAATATAATTTTTCGCGATTTTTCACCGTAATTGACGAACGGACACGACAACTGGCATACATTTTTCGGGAATTCGACTAAATAAATACACGTCATTAAATTTTACGGAGCGCGAGTGAGTTGACGGGTCTCGTAGGAATTACGGGCCGCTTACACATGAGACGGGATTGTGAACCCTGGGCCCAAGCCCAAAACCCACAAGCCTAAACCCGTACATAATTAGATCTGTTCCTTAAAAATCCCAACAAGATCTAAGAAATCTCATCAAGATCCTATGGAATCTATAATAAATCCCTGCAAAAGATATTGTCTCAAAAGATAGAACACACAAAATCTTGTAAGATCTCTTCATCTTTATAAAATGGTCCATAACCCTCCCTTATTTTGTGCAGACCTTACAACATACACACATAAACACAAATGCAAAAAAAAAAATTTGCTCTCATTCATCTCCCTCTCGGTTCTTCTGCAAACCCACAAAACAAATGAGAAACCTTATCCACACACATCACATCTTTCCCTCCTCTCTCTCGGTTATGTATCCGGCAACAACCACAGAGAACCGGCCGGCTGCCGGTGGTTAACTTCTTCAAGCGACACACCCAAACACCCCCCCTCCCCTTCCTTCTTCCTTCTCTTTGACCCAGAAACGACCACCACCACCACAGTCCGGTGGTGGTGCGGTGGTGCGACAGACGAGACGAGAGAGAGAGATCGAGAGACGAGAGAGAGAGAGATCGGGAGACGAGAGAGAAAGAACCGGCGGTCGGAGACTCGGACCGCCGGTCAGTTAATTTGTCCGGTGGTCGATATCAGGTCCGGTCGGTTCATTATTCCGGTGGTCGGCGCTATTAACCGGCGGTTTCAAACTCCGGGGTGGAGGTTATAAGTTCGGTTCGACTCAGACAACCACTCAACAGGTTTCTTCATTTCAGCTCTCAAATCGGGTTTAGGAGTTCCGGGCTCACGTTAGCAGTTCAGATCTTTAGGGAGGCTCGGGTCAGATGCTAGATATGATCGGATCAGTTTTGGGTGTGGATCGGGCCTCGACCCGTGTGCAAGTCAGCTCGGTCTGGATCTTGGTCAAGTCACGTTTCAGTTCGGTCAACGGGTCTCGGTTCAGGTGCGGTTAAACAGGTCGACTCGGGTCAGACGAGTCAACTCGGTTCAGCCCGGTCAACCCAGTCAACTCAGCGGGTTGACTGGTCAAACAGGTCAACAATAGTCAACGGCTTGGGTCGGGTCAGTTTATGAAGCGGGTCAGGTCGGCTTGGTCGAACCGAGTCAACCCGGTCAAACTCAGTCAACTCAGCGAGTTGACACGGTCAATCCAGTTGGCTCGGTCAACTCAGCTTTTCGACACGAAGTCTGGTAAAGAATTAGCGACGCGTTTTATTTATTTTCGTTGTTATACAGTTTATACGCGAAATCGAGCTCGAACCAAACGATTAAAGTATAGTTATATTTCGGCACATTCGACAAAATATTATCTAAATATTGTTTATATTGTTTGATTAATGGCTGAATTTTGAAAATAACGACAACTTGGGTTGTTGGGGGCGTCCAAAAACAGAGGAAACTCTGCCCGTTTTTCGAGAAAATCCGTAAATACGAAGCGTTTTTATTATAAAGCAAAGCGTCGGAATTCAAATAATCATTTAGTAAAACAAATACAAAATGTCGACGACACTTTACAACATACGAAAAAGACAAATCTTTTATAAAAAAAAAAACAAGTATAGTTTATATACTTATTTTAAACATCCAAAAAGTGGATATTTTTCATGAGCGACTACGAGGTTTGATTTAAACATCTAGAATACGGAAACTTTTTATAGAATAAATACGATTATTCTATCTAATTCAAATACCTTACGACTCGAATTCGTTTTATAAAATAAATATAGTTTATATTTATTTCCGAACAACACGACTTCTTTTATAAAAATAAATATGATATGTTTCAAATATGCATTTAAATATGATATGTTTGTATGTTATTGGTCATATTTTCATTTGTTGTAGTTATTAAAGTAGTAAATTATATAAACATTAGAGTAAAAAATGCACATGAGAGTTTCAATGATATTTTTAACAAATTAATGGGTACACCCATTACCCGCGGGTATACCCGATACCCGATGGGTAAATACCCGACAAATACCCGACGGGTAACGGGCCGGGTACGGGCCAAAGAATTACAACCGGGTACGGGCTTGGGATTACTAATACCCTGCCCAAACCCGGCCCATTGCCATTCCTAGGCGAGTTTATAACCCCCACTTTTTACTGTTTTACATTTTTGTAAATGTTTTCGGGGTGGAAAGACATGCACGTTTTGCAAAAACATACAAAGTTTTGAACAAACGCAAAACTCGTATTTCTAAATCATATTACGAAGGGATTTCGAGGAACACAAATGATTTACGAAAGGTTTATACTAAACATACCGGTTTTTATAAAACAAATGCTTATTTTCGAAATGTGAATGATTTTCGGTCAGGGTGACCAGGGATTCGGTCACGGTGACCAGGGATTTTCATACATACAGACATATTACAAAAGGATTACAGACATTTTTATACATGGTATGGTTAGCGTAAGGAGGGTTACTACTTAGATCATGTGAGTGGGTAGGCGGGAACTGGAGGCCATTAATCCTCATTGTAGGACCGAGGGGCACAATGCGGTAGATCTATCTGGGTGTAGCGAGCCCAGCCCCAGGGCCCAGCATAAC
Source organism: Helianthus tuberosus (assembly GCA_030545235.1). Lineage (NCBI taxonomy): Eukaryota > Viridiplantae > Streptophyta > Magnoliopsida > Asterales > Asteraceae > Helianthus > Helianthus tuberosus. The sequence goes on along the minus strand of JARYGA010055498.1, from coordinate 43,408 downwards.
GGACCTCGGGGTGACTATGTACCCGACGCACAAATCCGCTAGGTTTGAGTCTTCCTACTTGCACTTCACACATATCAATGGCCTTACAAACCATTGGTGATCTCTTTATTTCCTTATGTGCTACATACCAGGGACATATATGCTTACGAAACTACTTGTTCATACAAATTAAATACCATGTTTTATACAAATTCAAAGCATAGGGTTATGCGGGTATGGAGTCAAAGTCAGGGTGGGCATTGACGGTTATACGAACATTACAAATACAAGACTTTACAAATACATGGTTTTTATGAACATACTGTGTTACAAACACAACGTTTCCATATAACTTGGCAAGAAAATGATCTTTAAATTCGTTTTCTCAATACTATTTCCAAAAACCGGTTACTCCAAAGATTTATTTCAAATCTTTTACAAACAAACTATGGACTCGCTCAACTTTATGTTGATTTTTCGCATGTTTCTTTCTCAGGTTACAGTTCTAAGACAAGGCACGGTTGGAATAGGAGAACCATTGGAGATACGAGTACTTAGTGGCGTTCAATTTTCTAAAAGACTTAGCTTATTTGCTTCCGCTGTGCAATGAAGATACCAGTCCAGTCACGCCAATGCTCTGATAATTTCGGGGTGTGACAGATTGGTATCAGAGCTATAGGTTACAGCGAATAGGGTTTTCTGTAAAGATACCTAGGCTCTAACCTCACTTTTCTCTGGGACTTAGACTATTAAGACGTTGAATACTTACAGAACGCCTAGTACTCGAATATGGTCTCCAACCGTTGCCGAAAAGCAAACAGTCAAAATTTTGTTTTCAAACATACGCTATTGTGATGTTTTATACACGGTACACAAAACAATTACATACAGTACACAACACTCTGAGAGTTTAGGAAACATGCATTTAAGACCTTCGGAACAGGGAATTCACCTGGGTGGCTGGATCTGGTCGAGAGACCAGGGAGTCAGTCTGAGAGACTAGGAGATTCAGTCTGAGAGACTGGGAAGGTAGTCTGAGAGACTAGGAGATTCAGTCTGAGAGGCTGGGAGGATAGTCTAGCGGGACTAGGAAGTTCAGTCTGAGAGGCTGGGAGGATAGACTAGTGGGACTAAAAAAAAGGGTAGTTGCACGGTACCCCTGACCACGGAAGGGATCTCCCTTCCCAGTTCACCACCCAACAAGGATCCCTGGCGGCAAATACCCATAGCCATCAAAGAGGGGTAAGAAACATGTTTCAAACCCGAGACCTTGAGTGTCCTCGGTCCGGCTTAAAGCGGGTGTCGGTGGCCACCAAAGTGGCACTAATGGGAATTGAACTTGGGTCTCCATTGGAGAACCCAAGTCACTCCACCACTAGGCCACTTGTGGTGGTTAGACTAGTGGGACTAGGGGAATTACTTGATTGCTTATTGGTGACTAACATGTTTATTTGATTATATGATTGATTATTTGCGCATGTGTGTGTTTATTAAAGGTCATCACGTAGGAACCGCGAATATTAACTCGGGCACATATCATTATCCACATTGTCTATGATATTTTGACTTCCCGAGCAGGCAGCCTACGTATAACGAAACACTAGCGCACGAGAATACATGGAACTCAATTTTACGTAAACGGATGTCGGAGTACATCACATTCTACGCAAAACGAAACACTAGCGCACGAGAATACATGGAACTCAGTTTCTACGTCAACGGATGTCGGGGTACATCACCTTCTACGCGGCACACAACGCTAGTGCACATGTATACGTGAAACTTAAGCTATACATCAACGGAGGTTGAAGTACGACACATACGACTATCGAGGCGAGGCCTTTGAGAAGGAACGATGACGCAAATTTAACGACGACGCTAGATCCTTGTCAGCAGGAGAACTAACGATCAGGAAACGACAACTTGTCACGCGATCCTGCAATGACACGAATCACGCCAGGGAGAAGACGATTGTCTCCGCATTCCCCCCCTACCTAACTAACGACGGATACGCTATGTTCGACATTCCATGGTAATGTCACCTAACAATTGGTCGTCACACGAGACCCCAGGTAAAGTCCTCAAATTTCTTTTGTTGAAATTTCGAATTTCACACTTACTGAGTAGATTTTCGTATCTCTACTCCTCTTAATGGTCATTGTATCACGATCATTTCTTTACAAGTTACATACATGGTTTTTCGTTGTAACCATGCCTAAAGTTTTCTTGTTAATACATATATTTATTGTCGGATTGCGCTAAAACCAAGTTCGATTGTTTGAACTTCTGCATTACACATACTCAATTCAAGATACCATATGATGTATTGAAGACATCATATTCAAATTCGTTTTAACAAGAGTTTCATTTGTTCCGAGTCGTAGTAGACTTGTTTGGTCTACGACTCCAATAAGTCATTTGTTGATTTCGACACCTTGTGGTGGTGTATTCATTAACTTGAAGCTTGCGCTAAACTCGTTTACGCGTCTCATGCACGGATTTAATTATTTCTTTATTAATTTGTTTTAAATCCGCTTTGAATTATCATATTAAAGCAGTCTTAACACAATCGTGTGTTAAGACAATGGTACACAAATTCATTTCATATTCCGGTGTACCTCATAACGGTTCTTTCAACATCGATCGAATGCTTTGCGACATTCATTGCTTCTTCACCCTTAATCGAAAACATTATTTCTTTGATGTTCAAATTTCAATTGAAAATTCTATGATGTCATTTGAAACAAACTTTCGGATTCGCCTTATTACGCTTTCATTTGACTTCAAACACGGTGGATTTGTTTGATCACCGCTATTATTGAATTATTTAAATCACTACGACCCTTGTGGTGTCGGTACAAACTTGTAGCTTGGGCTAATTATGATTGAGCGTTTTATGCAAAACACAGGTGATACTTGTTCGATCACCTCTATTATTAAATTGTTTCATTCATTGCGACACCTTGTGGCGTCGGTATGACTTGCAGCTTGCGCTGATCACGATCGAACGTTTCATGCAAACTATTACATTTGAGATTGTTGATTCTAAGTTCATCCAGTGGATGTTATTGCTTCTAGAACTCATTTGCTTATTGTGAACGTTCATATGGAATTCGATTGGTCGAAGTTCCTGTTCATTGTTGGATCCCTGTTAACTTAGTCACATTAGTGACTGTACCTATACGTCATGTTTCCTTTGACAACAACTTCTGAAACACATCCCTTTTAAACCGTTGGGTTCTTATTGTTGAGGAATGTCATGATTCGAATAAGACTTGTTTCGATTACGCGATCATTCACTTTGTTATTATTCGGACTTACCTGCGAACAACACAATTCTGGGGAGATAACGTAGTCTAAATTTCGAGGACGAAATTTCTGTAACAGGGGGAGAATGTGACAAACGGGGATTTACGGCCCTTAATTACGTAATTAACAGGTGTTTAACGCAACAATAATTAGTGTTTACGGAGCAAATTAACTTAATTAGGCATTTGGAGTGCCCAGGAACGTTTATCCGACTTTACAGTGCGCGAACGGTGGCTTACAAAGAAGCGTGTGAAACGTTAAACGGCAACGGATTGAAACCGTACAAGATACTGACGACGCCGTCAAATAATAAATTTTTACGATATATTTTAGCTTCGTAATTTAAATTTTAGTAACTACAGTCGAAACCGGATCAAAAAACGGATTAAAGACGGCAGCAATATAATTTTTCGCGATTTTTCACCGTAATTGACGAACGGACACGACAACTGGCATACATTTTTCGGGAATTCGACTAAATAAATACACGTCATTAAATTTTAAGGAGCGCGAGTGAGTTGACGGGTCTCGTAGGAATTACGGGTCGCTTACACATGAGACGGGCTTGTGAACCCTGGGCCCAAGCCCAAAACCCACAAGCCTAAACCCGTACATAATTAGATCTGTTCCTTAAAAATCCCAACAAGATCTAAGAAATCTCATCAAGATCCTATGGAATCTATAATAAATCCCTGCAGAAGATATTGTCTCAAAAGATAGAACACACAAAATCTTGTAAGATCTCTTCATCTTTATAAAATGGTCCATAGCCCTCCCTTATTTTGTGCAGACCTTACAACATACACACATAAACACTTATGCAAAAAAAAATTTTTGCTCTCATTCATTTCCCTCTCGGTTCTTCTGCAAACCCACAAAACAAATGAGAAACCTTATCCACACACATCACATCTTTCCCTCCTCTCTCTCGGTTATGTATCCGGCAACAACCACAGAGAACCGGCCGGCTGCCGGTGGTTAACTTCTTCAAGCGACACACCCAAACACCCCCCCCCTCCCCTTCCTTCTTCATTCTCTTTGACCTAGAAATGACCACCACCACCACAGTCCGGTGGTGGTGCGGTGGTGCGACAGACGAGACGAGAGAGAGAGATCGAGAGACGAGAGAGAGAGAGATCGAGAGGCGAGAGAGAGAGAGATCGAGAGACGAGAGAGAGATCGGGAGATGAGAAAGAAAGAACCGGCGGTCGGAGACTCGGACCGCCGGTCAATTAATTTGTCCGGTGGTCGATATCAGGTCCGGTCGGTTCATTATTCCGGTGGTCGGCGCTATTAACCGGCGGTTTCAAACTCCGGGGTGGAGGTTATAAGTTCGGTTTGACTCAGACAACCACTCAACAGGTTTCTTCATTTCAGCTCTCAAATCGGGTTTAGGAGTTCCGGGCTCACGTTAGCAGTTCAGATCTTTAGGGAGGCTCGGGTCAGATGCTAGATATGATCGGATCAGTTTTGGGTGTGGATCGGGCCTCGACCCGTGTGCAAGTCAGCTCGGTCTGGATCTTGGTCAAGTCACGTTTCAGTTCGGTCAACGGGTCTCGGTTCAGGTGCGGTCAAACGGGTCGACTCGGGTCAGACGAGTCAACTCGGTTCAGCCCGGTCAACCCAGTCAACTCAGCGGGTTGACTGGTCAAACAGGTCAACAATAGTCAACGGCTTGGGTCGGGTCAGTTTATGAAGCGGGTCAGGTCGGCTCGGTTGAACCGATTCTACCCGGTCAAACTCAGTCAACTCAGCGAGTTGACTCGGTCAATCCAGTTGGCTCGGTCAACTCAGCTTTTCGACACGAAGTCTGGTAAAGAATTAGCGACGCGTTTTATTTATTTTCGTTGTTATACAGTTTATACACGAAATCGAGCTCGAACCAAACGATTAAAGTATAGTTATATTTCGGCACATTCGACAAAATATTATCTAAATATTGTTTATATTGTTTGATTAATGGCTGAATTTTGAAAATAACGACAACTTGGGTTGTCGGGGGCGTCCAAAAACAGAGGAAACTCTGCCCGTTTTTCGAGAAAATCCGTAAATACGAAGCGTTTTTATTATAAAGCAAAGCGTCGGAATTCAAATAATCATTTAGTAAAACAAATACAAAATGTCGACGACACTTTACAACATACGAAAAAGACAAATCTTTTATAAAAAAAAAACAAGTATAGTTTATATACTTATTTCAAACATCCAAAAAGCGGATATTTTTCATGAGCGACTACGAGGTTTGATTTAAACATCAAGAATACGGAAACTTTTTATAGAATAAATACGATTATTCTATCTAATTCAAATACCTTACGACTCGAATTCGTTTTATAAAATAAATATAGTTTATATTTATTTCCGAACAACACGACTTCTTTTATAAAAATAAATATAGTTTATATATTTATTTCAAACTTCCAACGACGATTCTTTTATAAAATAAATATAACTTTTCATATTTATTTTATACGCCTAAACGGCACACGATAAATCATATAATATCGCATACGAGTTTGATACATGATATTTTCGTACAAGTGTTTGTTACATACACTACGACTTCTCGGGACGACAAGCGATCTTAACGATATATTTATATTTTGATATAAATAGTTATTTATTTCTAATATCTCGAGAATCAAGTCTTTTCAAGACTTATTGGTTATTATCGACATAAACAAAACTTAACAAGTATAACTTCTTCGTTTCTTTCAAGCTAACTACTTACCGTTGAATCGTTCGATTAACGATTCGGTAGAGCTCGATGACACGTAGTTTAGTTACTACATTTATTTAGAAACTTATTAGATATTCCGTGTTAGGAATATTGTAGAATGCACGCTAGCAAGTCGAGTCTTGGAAACGACATCGCGAAGTCGAAATTAGCTAGCTTTGCACAGGAATATTCAGGCGAGTTTAGGGATGGCAAAAAAGCCCAAGCCCGATGGGTATACCCGAAACCCGTAACATACCGGCCGGGTATACCCGAAGCCCGACGGGTATGGGCCGGGTATGGGATTAAAAATATAAAAATATTCGGGTACGGGTATGGGATTTAGCGATACCCGGCCCATTTACCCGAATAATACCCGAAAAGCATATTATTTTAAATTTAATTTTCCATTTATATAAACTTTAGTACATACACTTATTCATATTATTTTGCTTTGTTGTTTGTCTTCAAGACTTTAACATACAAACATAAGATTTTATGTTTAGTTATGTTGTTTCTATGGAGATTAAAAATGCGTGTTAGTTTTAGAATTTTCTAAACACATTTCAAGTTGTTAGGGAGATTACTTGGGTTCTGAATAATGCTACTATTTTTCATGTTTGTTGTTCAATTAAATGCAAATTATATAAACTGACATTATGTGTTCCAAAGTAGCAATATGTTAGTTAGTTAATTATGTAGATATATGTTTCAAATATGCATTTAAATATGATATGTTTGTATGTTATTGGTCATATTTTCATTTGTTGTAGTTATTAAAGTAGTAAATTATATAAACATTAGAGTAAAAAATGCACATGAGAGTTTCAATGATATTTTTAACAAATTAATGGGTATACCCATTACCCGCGGGTATACCCGATACCCGATGGGTAAATACCCGACGGGTAACGGGCCGGGTACGGGCCAAAGAATTACAACCGGGTACGGGCTTGGGATTACTAATACCCGGCCCAAACCCGGCCCATTGCCATTCCTATGCGAGTTCATAACCCCCACTTTTTACTGTTTTACATTTTTGTAAATGTTTTCGGGGTGGAAAGACATGCACGTTTTGCAAAAACATACAAAGTTTTGAACAAACGCAAAACTTGTATTTCTAAATCATATTACGAAGGGATTTCGAGGAACACAAATGATTTACGAAAGGTTTATACTAAACATACCGGTTTTTATAAAACAAATGCTTATTTTCGAAATGTGAATGATTTTCGGTCAGGGTGACCAGGGATTTTCATACATACAGACATATTACAAAAGGATTACAGACATTTTTATACATGGTATGGTTAGCGTAAGGAGGGTTACTACTTAGATCATGTGAGTGGGTAGGCGGGAACTGGAGGCCATTAATCCTCATTGTAGGACCGAGGGGCACAATGCGGTAGATCTATCTGGGTGTAGCGAGCCCAGCCCCAGGCCCAGCATAACGGACCTCGGGGTGACTATGTACCCGACGCACAAATCCGCTAGGTTTGAGTCTTCCTACTTGTACTTCACACATATCAATGGCCTTGCAAACCATTGGTGATCTCTTTATTTCCTTATGTGCTACATACCAGGGACATATATGCTTACAAAACTACTTGTTCATACAAATTAAATACCATATTTTATACATATTCAAAGCATAGGGTTATGCGGGTATGGAGTCAAAGTCAGGGTGGGCATTGACGGTTATACGAACATTACAAATACAAGACTTTACAAATACATGGTTTTTATGAACATACTGTGTTACAAACACAACGTTTCCATATAACTTGGCAAGAAAATGATCTTTAAATTCGTTTTCTCAATACTATTTCCAAAAACTGGTTACTCCAAAGATTTATTTCAAATCTTTTACAAACAAACTATGGACTCGCTCAACTTTATGTTGATTTTTCGCATGTTTCTTTCTCAGGTTACAGTTCTAAGACAAGGCACGGTTGGAATAGGAGAACCATTGGAGATACGAGTACTTAGTGGCGTTCAATTTTCTAAAAGACTTAGCTTATTTGCTTCCGTTGTGCAATGAAGATACCAGTCCAGTCACGCCAATGCTCTGATAATTTCGGGGTGTGACAGATTGGTATCAGAGCTATAGGTTACAGCGAATAGGTTTTTCTGTAAAGATACCTAGGCTCTAACCTCACTTTTCTCTGGGACTTAGACTATTAAGACGTTGAATACTTACAGAACGCCTAGTACTCGAATATGGTCTCCAACCGTTGCCGAAAAGCAAACAGTCAAAATTTTGTTTTCAAACATACGCTATTGTGATGTTTTATACACGGTACACAAAACAATTACATACAGTACACAACACTCTGAGAGTTTAGCAAACATGCATTTAAGACCTTCGGAACAGGGAATTCACCTGGGTGGCTGGATCTGGTCGAGAGACCAGGGAGTCAGTCTGAGAGACTAGGAGATTCAGTCTGAGAGGCTGGGAAGGTAGTCTGAGAGACTAGGAGATTCATTCTGAGAGGCTGGGAGGATAGTCTAGTGGGACTAGGAAGTTCAGTCTGAGAGGCTGGGAGGATAGACTAGTGGGACTAGGGGAATTACTTGATTGCTTATTGGTGACTAACATGTTTATTTGATTATATGATTGATTATTTGCGCATGTGTGTGTTTATTAAAGGTCATCACGTAGGAACCGCGAATATTAACTCGGGCACATATCATTATCCACATTGTCTATGATATTTTGACTTCCCGAGCAGGCAGCCTACGTATAACGAAACACTAGCGCACGAGAATACATGGAACTCAATTTTACGTCAACGGATGTCGGAGTACATCACATTCTACGCAAAACGAAACACTAGCGCACGAGAATACATGGAACTCAATTTCTACGTCAACGGATGTCGGGGTACATCACCTTCTAGGCGGCACACAACGCTAGTGCACATGTATACGTGAAACTTAAGCTATACATCAACGGAGGTTGAAGTACGACACATACGACTATCGAGGCGAGGCCTTTGAGAAGGAACGATGACACAAATTTAACGACGACGCTAGATCCCTGTCAGCAGGAGAACTTACGATCAGGAAACGACAACTTGTCACGCGATCCTGCAACGACACGAATCACGCCAGGGAGAAGATGATCGTCTCCGCATTCCCCCCCCCCTACCTAACTAACGACGGATACGCTATGTTCGACATTCCATGGTAATGTCACCTAACAATTGGTCGTCACACGAAACCCCAGGTAAAGTCCTCAAATTTCTTTTGTTGAAATTTCGAATTTCACACTTACTGAGTAGATTTTCGTATCTCTACTCCTCTTAATGGTCATTGTATCACGATCATTTCTTTACAAGTTACATACATGGTTTTTCATTGTAACCATGCCTAAAGTTTTCTTGTCAATACATATATTTATTGTCGGATTGCGCTAAAACCAAGTTCGATTGTTTGAACTTCTGCATTACACATACTCAATTCAAGATACCATATGATGTATTGAAGACATCATATTCAAATTCGTTTTAACAAGAGTTTCATTTGTTCCGAGTCGTAGTAGACTTGTTTGGTCTACGACTCCAATAAGTCATTTGTTGATTTCGACACCTTGTGGTGGTGTATTCATTAACTTGAAGCTTGCGCTAAACTCGTTTACGCGTCTCATGCACGGATTTAATTATTTCTTTATTAATTTGTTTTAAATCCGCTTTGAATTATCATATTAAAGCAGTCTTAACACAATCGTGTGTTAAGACAATGGTACACAAATTCATTTCATATTCCGGTGTACCTCATAACGGTTCTTTCAACATCGATCGAATGCTTTGCGACATTCATTGCTTCTTCACCTTCGATCGAAAACATTATTTCTTTGATGTTCAAATTTCAATTGAAAATTCTATGATGTCATTTGAAACAAACTTTCGGATTCGCCTTATTACGCTTTCATTTGACTTCAAACACGGTGGATTTGTTTGATCACCGCTATTATTGAATTATTTAAATCACTACGACCCTTGTGGTGTCGGTACAAACTTGTAGCTTGGGCTAATTATGATTGAGCGTTTTATGCAAAACACAGGTGATACTTGTTCGATCACCTCTATTATTAAATTGTTTCATTCATTGCGACACCTTGTGGCGTCGGTATGACTTGCAGCTTGCGCTGATCACGATCGAACGTTTCATGCAAACTATTACATTTGAGATTGTTGATTCTAAGTTCATCCAGTGGATGTTATTGCTTCTAGAACTCATTTGCTTATTGTGAACGTTCATATGGAATTCGATTGGTCGAAGTTCCTGTTCATTGTTGGATCCCTGTTAACTTAGTCACATTAGTGACTGTACCTATACGTCATGTTTCCTTTGACAACAACTTCTGAAACACATCCCTTTTAAACCGTTGGGTTCTTATTGTTGAGGAATGTCATGATTCGAATAAGACTTGTTTCGATTACGCGATCATTCACTTTGTTATTATTCGGACTTACCTGCGAACAACACAATTCTGGGGAGATAACGTAGTCTAAATTTCGAGGACGAAATTTCTGTAACAGGGGGAGAATGTGACAAACGGGGATTTACGGCCCTTAATTACGTGATTAACAGGTGTTTAACGCAACAATAATTAGTGTTTACGGAGCAAATTAACTTAATTAGGCATTTGGAGTGCCCAGGAACGTTTATCCGACTTTACAGTGCGCGAACGGTGGCTTACAAAGCAGCGTGTGAAACGTTAAACGGCAACGGATTGAAACCGTACAAGATACTGACGACTCCGTCAAATAATAAATTTTTAGGATATATTTTAGCTTCGTAATTTAAATTTTAGTAACTACAGTTGAAACCGGATCGAAAAACGGATTAAAGACGGCAGCAATATAATTTTTCGCGATTTTTCACCGTAATTGACGAACGGACACGACAACTGGCATACATTTTTCGGGAATTCGACTAAATAAATACACGTCGTTAAATTTTACGGAGTGCGAGTGTGTTGACGGGTCTCGTAGGAATTACGGGCCGCTTACACATGAGACGGGCTTGTGAACCCTGGGCCCAAGCCCAAAACCCACAAGCCTAAACCCGTACATAATTAGATCTGTTCCTTAAAAATCCCAACAAGATCTAAGAAATCTCATCAAGATCCTATGGAATCTATAATAAATCCCTGCAAAAGATATTGTCTCAAAAGATAGAACACACAAAATCTTGTAAGATCTCTTCATCTTTATAAAATGGTCCATAGCCCTCCCTTATTTTGTGCAGACCTTACAACATACACACATAAACACAAATGCAAAAAAAAAAATTTGCTCTCATTCATCTCCCTCTCGGTTCTTCTGCAAACCCACAAAACAAATGAGAAACCTTATCCACACACATCACATCTTTCCCTCCTCTCTCTCGGTTATGTATCCGGCAACAACCACAGAGAACCGGCCGGCTGCCGGTGGTTAACTTCTTCAAGCGACACACCCAAACACCCCCCATCCCCTTCCTTCTTCCTTCTCTTTGACCCAGAAACGACCACCACCACCACAGTCCGGTGGTGGTGCGGTGGTGCGACAGACGAGACGAGAGAGAGAGAGATCGAGAGACGAGAGAGAGAGAGATCGGGAGACGAGAAAGAAAGAACCGGCGGTCGGAGACTCGGACCGCCGGTCAGTTAATTTGTCCGGTGGTCGATATCAGGTCCGGTCGGTTCATTATTCCGGTGGTCGGCGCTATTAACCGGCGGTTTCAAACTCCGGGGTGGAGGTTATAAGTTCGGTTCGACTCAGACAACCACTCAACAGGTTTCTTCATTTCAGCTCTCAAATCGGGTTTAGGAGTTCCGGGCTCACGTTAGCAGTTCAGATCTTTAGGGAGGCTCGGGTCAGATGCTAGATATGATCGGATCAGTTTTGGGTGTGGATCGGGCCTCGACCCGTGTGCAAGTCAGCTCGGTCTGGATCTTGGTCAAGTCACGTTTCAGTTCGGTCAACGGGTCTCGGTTCAGGTGCAGTCAAACGGGTCGACTCGGGTCAGACGAGTCAACTCGGTTCAGCCCGGTCAACCCAGTCAACTCAGCGGGTTGACTGGTCAAACAGGTCAACAATAGTCAACGGCTTGGGTCGGGTCAGTTTATGAAGCGGGTCAGGTCGGCTCGGTCGAACCGAGTCAACCCGGTCAAACTCAGTCAACTCAGCGAGTTGACTCGGTCAATCCAGTTGGCTCGGTCAACTCAGCTTTTCGACACGAAGTCTGGTAAAGAATTAGCGACGCGTTTTATTTATTTTCGTTGTTATACAGTTTATACGCGAAATCGAGCTCGAACCAAACGATTAAAGTATAGTTATATTTCGGCACATTCGACAAAATATTATCTAAATATTGTTTATATTGTTTGATTAATGGCTGAATTTTGATAATAACGACAACTTGGGTTGTCGGGGGCGTCCAAAAACAGAGGAAACTCTGCCCGTTTTTCGAGAAAATCCGTAAATACGAAGCGTTTTTATTATAAAGCAAAGCGTCGGAATTCAAATAATCATTTAGTAAAACAAATACAAAATGTCGACGACACTTTACAACATACGAAAAAGACAAATCTTTTATAAAAAAAAACACAAGTATAGTTTATATACTTATTTCAAACATCCAAAAAGCGGATATTTTTCATGAGCGACTACGAGGTTTGATTTAAACATCAAGAATACGGAAACTTTTTATAGAATAAATATGATTATTCTATCTAATTCAAATACCTTACGACTCGAATTCGTTTTATAAAATAAATATAGTTTATATTTATTTCCGAACAACACGACTTCTTTTATAAAAATAAATATAGTTTATATATTTATTTCAAACTTCCAACGACGATTCTTTTATAAAATAAATATAACTTTTCATATTTATTTTATACGCCTAAACGGCACACGCTAAATCATATAATATCGCATACGAGTTTGATACATGATATTTTCGTACAAGTGTTTGTTACATACACTACGACTTCTCGGGACGACAAGCGATCTTAACGATATATTTATATTTTGATATAAATAGTTATTTATTTCTAATATCTCGAGAATCAAGTCTTTTCAAGACTTATTGGTTATTATCGACATAAACAAAACTTAACAAGTATAACTTCTTCGTTTCTTTCAAGCTAACTACTTACCATTGAATCGTTCGATTAACGATTCGGTAGAGCTCGATGACACGTAGTTTAGTTACTACATTTATTTAGAAACTTATTAGATATTCCGTGTTAGGAATATTGTAGAATGCACGCTAGCAAGTCGAGTCTTGGAAACGACATCGCGAAGTCGAAATTAGCTAGCTTTGCACAGGAATATTCAGGCGAGTTTAGGGATGGCAAAAAAGCCCAAGCCCGATGGGTATACCCGAAACCCGTAACATACCGGCCGGGTATACCCGAAGCCCGACGGGTATGGGCCGGGTATGGGATTAAAAATATAAAAATATTCGGGTACGGGTATGGGATTTAGCGATACCCGGCCCATTTACCCGAATAATACCCGAAAAGCATATTATTTTAAATTTAATTTTCCATTTATATAAACTTTAGTACATACACTTATTCATATTATTTTGTTTTGTTGTTTGTCTTCAAGACTTTAACATACAAACATAAGATTTTATGTTTAGTTATGTTGTTTCTATGGAGATTAAAAATGCGTGTTAGTTTTAGAATTTTCTAAACACATTTCAAGTTGTTAGGGAGATTACTTGGGTTCTGAATAATGCTACTATTTTTCATGTTTGTTGTTCAATTAAATGCAAATTATATAAACTGACATTATGTGTTCCAAAGTAGCAATACGTTAGTTAGTTAATTATGTAGATATATGTTTCAAATATGCATTTAAATATGATATGTTTGTATGTTATTGGTCATATTTTCATTTGTTGTAGTTATTAAAGTAGTAAATTATATAAACATTAGAGTAAAAAATGCACATGAGAGTTTCAATGATATTTTTAACAAATTAATGGGTATACCCATTACCCGCGGGTATACCCGATACCCGATGGGTAAATACCCGACGGGTAACGGGCCGGGTACGAGCCAAAGAATTACAACCGGGTACGGGCTTGGGATTACTAATACCCGGCCCATTGTCATTCCTAGGCGAGTTCATAACCCCCACTTTTTACTGTTTTACATTTTTGTAAATGTTTTCGGGGTGGAAAGACATGCACGTTTTGCAAAAACATACAAAGTTTTGAACAAACGCAAAACTCGTATTTCTAAATCATATTACGAAGGGATTTCGAGGAACACAAATGATTTACGAAAGGTTTATACTAAACATACCGGTTTTTATAAAACAAATGCTTATTTTCGAAATGTGAATGATTTTCGGTCAGGGTGACTGATGCGCGTGAAGTGTCGTATATTTTAGGTATATATTTTAAGCCCTTTTTAACACTTACTTTAGCCAAGTTTTAAATTTATAAAACACGATATTTTACTAACACTAAACACACATATGGGCAAGTGCACCCATCGTTGAGTGTAGTATAGCGTTGGTAAGATACCGAGGTCGTCCAAGGACACAAGAGCTTTTAGTACCGGTTTATCCTCAACGTCTAACCAAAATAAAAGTTTGGAAAAAATGTTTTAAACTAAGAAAAATAAAAACTAACTAAAATGCTGAAAATAAAAATAAAATAAAACAGATAGACAAGATGAATCACTTGGTTCCGACTCGTATCTAGTATAACCTTTGATTATTTCCGCACTTTTGCACATAATTAAGAGATTATCTTAGTTATTGTAGTAGGCCCCTCTTTTGAAGGTGACGTTACCCTCACCCCAGTAGTTTGAGTCAGCAGGGATACAATCCTAAAGGGGTGGATTATTGGAAGATAATGAATTAAGTTATTAATGCAGTATTGTGGTAGGCCCCGCTTTTGGCGGTGACGTTACCCTCGACTAAGTAGTCTGAGTCAGCAGGGATACAGTCCTAAATAGCCGGGTTATAGTATTAATAGTAGTTAACTTATGAGGGGATCAAAGAGTTTGGACCCCCGCCATCCAATACCGTGAAGTATTGAAGGAGGTCCTACTAAATTTGACCCAGGTCCATTGCAGGACCTCTAAAGGCTGAACAATGGCAAGACCTTTACCAAACCGTTCCCTTAACCCCCTACCAGGTAGCCAACATACCTCCATATAGACCGTGGAGATATGAATGGTGAAAATCCTTTATTTTATATAGACAGTAAAATAATGCCAAGACACCACGGACAAACGATAAGGAAAGATCACCTTCAACATAAGTAACTAGTTATTAAAGTCATTAATACAAAACCAAATAAAAAGTGCAAAAGATTAGAAATAAAAAGTATTATACTAGACACTTTGTCTTCACCAAGTGATGTAAGAGACTTAGGCAAACATGGCCTTGATTGTCAAGAACTCTTACGATCAATCTTGGATCCCGAGACGACTCACACACTCTATGATGGACAATGGATGATGGTGGTGGATGATGGTGTTGTGATGGTGGTGGGTGGTGGATGAAGTGTGAGAGAGGTGGTGTGCCAAGGGATGAGTTGCAATGAAACCAAGCACTCCTATTTATAGGCTGAACAGAGGCCTGGGCACGGCCCCGTGTCCGCTGGGCACGGCCCCGTGCCTGTCTGACACTCTCTCTCTTCATTAATTGTAATTCGCAATTACAATTAATGCGCCTGCAGTACTTTCGGCACGCCCCCCGTGTCCGCTGAGCACGGCCCGTGGTGGGCAATAGAAGCTTCTATAGGTTTGTCTTTTCTGCTGCTTCTTGGGCACGACCCCGTGCTGGCTGAGCACGGGGCGTGTTCAGCCTTCTGTTTTCTCTATTTTGCTTTGGAAGATGCCGTTGAGGGTTCGGGCAATCCACTAATGTTCCTTTTCTTGTATTTATGTTGGATTTAGCTGTCTTTTTGCTTCTTTTGCGTTTTTGAGCTCATTTAATCCTGAAAATACAAAAGGAAGACAAAAACACTCTTTTTCCAATATTAGTACTAAAAAAGGGTTAGTTTTATGCCTCATTTGATGTAATTTATATGTTGCATTTTACACACATCAAATACCCCCACACTTGAACTTTTGCTTGTCCTCAAGCAAAACTCTTTAATATTTGGCTTACACTCCCAAATGGAATAGGTAGAAGAGAAGGTTTTGGGCTTGTCATAGAGTGTTGGGATTTCCAAGATCTTTTTAGGGTTTTATTTTTATTTATTTACACTCCTATTCGTAATGATTTATTTAGAACTGTTCATAAAAGAAATTACTTATTTGGGCATAACATGCCTTTTTAAAATTCTATTTATATACAAGTTCACATACCTCGCGGGGAAATCACTCACACTCGGCCGAAGGTGTATTTTTAGTGAATCACTCGAGAGCGGCATGGAACTTACTCCTACCATAGGCTTGCCAAGAAATCAATCCTCCTCCTTTTTAACTTTTATACCTTTGTAGATATCAAGAGGACTTTGTGGGTTAAGGGTTGGCTAGGGTTAAAGGTAGGTGGTTGGGTTAGTGGTTAGTAGAAAAAGGGCTAAAAAGCGTAACAAGTGTCGGTTTTCGTATTTTTGCAACCTTTTATTTTTGATGAAGCTTTTATTCAAACAAAGTTATTTTTGATTACTTTGTTTGTTTATTTTCTTTTGCTTCATTTTTTTTTTTTTTTTTTTTCGAAGAACCGAACTTGTTACTAAAATAAAGGGTAAAAATGAAAAAGGTTTTGGTGGGTGAAATGGTTTTTGTTTTGGGTGATGAAACGAAAAGGTTTAGGCTCAAAGGGGCTAACTAGGGGGATTTTTGGGTAGGTGGTAAAAGAAAAAGAAAAATAATGGTGTGGAAATGAAAAAGGTTAGTCCTAATGCCTCTATCATTTACTTACTCGGGTTTAAGTTGATAAGGACCGGGAATGTATTGTCATGGCAAGTTCTAGAGTCGTAAGAACCAAGCGGCTATTCACACAAGAAACGAAAAATGAGCATTTAGTCAAATGGTATGAAATTGAGTGCTCAATAAAGGCTCAAAACTCACTTTTGTGGGAATGGGTTTTTTATGTGATCAAGTATATATAATCAAATTTTAAATAAGTTTGTCATGCCTTTTCATAATTTTCTTATGTTGGTTCTTTTTATCACTACGCTATCGGTTGTAAATTTGTAAAAATATAACCTTTTTGAGAGCTTGAATTTCCCGAGTTAAACCTAGACAAGTAAAAAAAAAATGAAATTTTTGAAAAAAATTTGGGGTGATTAGCGGTTCCAATAGAGTTTTGTGTAAGGCTTGTATTTAGGACTTGCAAAATTCAAGGTTTTAGCATCCCCCCCACACTTAAATTACACATTGTCCTCACTGTGTCCCAAAAATAAATTTTTAGGTTGATTAGATGTGTAAAATAGTGTTTAAAAAGCAAAAATTTGTGTTACTGGGCGCTGAACACGGCCCCGTGTTATCCGGGCACGGCCCCGTGTTCAAGTGCCAGTAACAAAATTGAAATAAGAGAAACAGAAGTCTGGACACGGGGGCGTGTTGGGTGAACACGGCCCGTGTCCAGTTACCTGTACTGGGCGTTTTCTGCAGGTGGTTCAACACGGGGCCGTGTTGGTTGGGCACGGCCCGTGTTGAACCTTCTGGAAGGGAGAAAATTGTCGGGTTGCCCTGTTCTTGTGCATGGGATCATTTTTCTCGTTCCCCTTTTCATCCTTTACCACCATGAGTGTGTTTTATTCCTGAAAATTAAACTAACTAGAAAACATAAAAATTAATCTAAATTAAACTAAGGATAGTTCCGTGGAATGCCTCCATGGTGCGCCACGTTTATAAGGGTCCTTGGCTAGACCCAAAGCCTGGTCATATGCTACCCAAGTGGGATGTGTTGCATCCCATGTTACACCGTCGGAGAGCGTCATCCAAACTTGAGTCTATGACCTTCATGTAGTTGACCGGATCTTCTTCCTCTACTCGCTTTCCACATTCAAATTTCACCTCCTCATTCCCAAACTTCAATGTTAGAGTCCCCTCATTCATATCCACCAATGCTTGGGCGGTGGCTAGGAATGGCCTCCCGAGGATGAGGGGGACCTCGGTGTCTTCTTCCATGTCTAGGATGACAAAGTCGGTTGGAAAGACGAATTTGTCAACCTTGACTAGCAGATTTTCGGCGACACCATGTGGGAACTTGACGGACCTGTCGGCGAGTTGTATGCTCATCTTTGTGGGGCTTGTTGTTCCTAAGCCGAGTCGCTTGAACATTGATGTGGGCATGAGGTTGATGCTAGCTCCAAGATCGGCTAGAGCATTTCGGACGGGGGACTTCCCAATCGAACAAGGGATTGTGAAGCTCCCGGGATCGATTTTCTTTTGTGGAAGTTTGTTGAGTACTAGAGCTGAGCATTCTTCGCCTAAGTTAACTAATTGCAATGATTCAATTTTCTTTTTGTGAGTGAGGAAATCCCTCATGAATTTTGCATATTTAGGCATTTGGGTTAGGACCTCAATAAAAGGAATATTGACATGCAATTGTTTTAGTAAGCTTTCGAACTTTGCGAATTGCTCATCGGTCTTTTGACGGTTTAACCTACCGGGGTACGGGATTGGAGGGGTCTTGGTGGGCCCTTGATTTGAAGAAGCTTTTTCTGGCGCAGGAGGAGTTACAGGCTGACTAGAATGGCTTCCTTCATTTGGCGATAACGGAGCATCCTCGGGACCCACGGTTCGATTTCTTAACATGATGAGATGTACTTGTGCCTTTGGGTTCGTTTCGGTATTACTGGGTAATGCGCCTTGCGGTCTCTTGGAGAAATTTTGAGCTAGCTGATTTAATTGTTTTTCAACGTTTTGAATGCTAGCTTGTTGATTTCTGAAATTTGATTCCAATTGTTGGAATCGATCCGCGTTTTTCTTTTCAGTGTCAGAGATGAGGCGAGATACAGTATCTTCAAGCCTTTCTCTTCCACCTTGTTGTTGAGGAAAATTTTGCGGTTGTTGAAAATTAGTTCGTTGATTTTGTTGGTTACTACTATTGCCGGGATCTCTCCAACCAAGATTTGGGTGGTTACGCCATCCTTGGTTGTAGGTACCCGTTGGAGGACCCGACGGCCTAGGTCTATTATCCATGTAGTTTACCGTTTCAGTTTGTTCATCTACTTCTTTCATACAACTCCAATTTTCATGTGACCCACCACACCCTTCACAAGCCATAACCGAGGCTGTTTTTGTCATTTCTAGCCTTTTGATTTTTGAAGAGAGGGCCTCGATTTGGGCTTGTAAAGAGGTGCTTTCATCAACCTTATGGGCGCCCGGGGCAATAGATTTATTACCTCGGGGAGTGTGCCATTGAAAATTGGTTTGAGCAATTTCCTCAATTTGGTTATATATTTCATTTGGGCGACGATTACCTAAGAGTCCCCCGGAGCTTGAATCAAGTGTTTGTCTTGTGTGTGGCAACAATCCATTGTAGAAAGTGGATACTTGTTGCCACACCGCTAGACCATGGTGAGGACACTTTCTTAGAAGCTCCTTGAACCTTTCCCAAGTTTCATACAAGGATTCCCCATCCTCTTGTGAGTATGTATTAATTTCAGTCATTAGTTTAGCCGTTTTAGCAGGAGGGAAATACTTATACAAAAACTTTTGGGCAAGTTCATCCCAGGTGTTTACCGATCCAACTGGGAGGGTGTTAAGCCAAGCCTTAGCTCGGTCGTTCAATGAGAAAGGAAACATTCGAAGGCGGATGGCGTCATTTGATGCTCCATTGATCCGAAAGGTATCACATATTTCTAAAAAGTTAGTAATATGTAGATGGGGATCCTCGTCCGCAAGCCCGTGGAAGGTTGCGGAGTTTTGGAGCATTTGTATCAAATGCGGCCGAAGTTCGAAGTTGTTGGCCTCGACATTCGGTGCATTGATAGCAGCGCCAAGATTGCCTACGGTAGGCCGTAGGTAATCCATGAGGGTACGTTGGTCCGCCATTGGAAGTGGGTCCCCCGAAGCTTTCTCTTGATTTTTAGCTTTTAGTCTTTTTCTGAGAAAGCGCTCAGGTTCTTCTAGGGGTTCTTTTATGTCTCTACTAGAACTGGAGCTCATGCACTACGTAGGAGGTTCAAATGTGGCGCCTGGGTTCCGAGTCCTGCAACAAAAACAGAAAAGAGCGCTGGTCAGAATGTTTACCACGGCCCCGTGCTCAGTGAGCACGGCCCGTGTTGAGAGATACAGTAATTGTTTTCTGGATTCCCAGTTACTGGGAGTTGGACACGACCCCGTGTTGCACCGACACGGCCCCGTGTTCAGCTCTCTGTAACTCAGAAAATAAAAACTGCCAGTGATGCTGCTGGGCACGGCCCGTGTCTGACCGGGCACGGCCCGTGCTGAGCTCTGCAGAAGCCGAAAAACTAAGAAAAAACCTAAAAAATAAAAAGAAAAATAGAAGATGATTAGGCCGTTGATTCCTAACTTTCTTAAAATCCTTGTGTCCCCGGCAACGGCGCCAAAAACTTGATGCGCGTGAAGTGTCGTATATTTTAGGTATATATTTTAAGCCCTTTTTAACACTTACTTTAGCCAAGTTTTAAATTTATAAAACACGATATTTTACTAACACTAAACACACATATGGGCAAGTGCACCCATCGTTGAGTGTAGTATAGCGTTGGTAAGATACCGAGGTCGTCCAAGGACACAAGAGCTTTTAGTACCGGTTTATCCTCAACGTCTAACCAAAATAAAAGTTTGGAAAAAATGTTTTAAACTAAGAAAAATAAAAACTAACTAAAATGCTGAAAATAAAAATAAAATAAAAACAGATAGACAAGATGAATCACTTGGTTCCGACTCGTATCTAGTATAACCTTTGATTATTTCCGCACTTTTGCACATAATTAAGAGATTATCTTAGTTATTGTAGTAGGCCCCTCTTTTGAAGGTGACGTTACCCTCACCCCAGTAGTTTGAGTCAGCAGGGATACAATCCTAAAGGGGTGGATTATTGGAAGATAATGAATTAAGTTATTAATGCAGTATTGTGGTAGGCCCCGCTTTTGGCGGTGACGTTACCCTCGACTAAGTAGTCTGAGTCAGCAGGGATACAGTCCTAAATAGCCGGGTTATAGTATTAATAGTAGTTAACTTATGAGGGGATCAAAGAGTTTGGACCCCCGCCATCCAATACCGTGAAGTATTGAAGGAGGTCCTACTAAATTTGACCCAGGTCCATTGCAGGACCTCTAAACGCTGAACAATGGCAAGACCTTTACCAAACCGTTCCCTTAACCCCCTACCAGGTAGCCAACATACCTCCATATAGACCGTGGAGATATGAATGGTGAAAATCCTTTATTTTATATAGACAGTAAAATAATGCCAAGACACCACGGACAAACGATAAGGAAAGATCACCTTCAACATAAGTAACTAGTTATTAAAGTCATTAATACAAAACCAAATAAAAAGTGCAAAAGATTAGAAATAAAAAGTATTATACTAGACACTTTGTCTTCACCAAGTGATGTAAGAGACTTAGGCAAACATGGCCTTGATTGTCAAGAACTCTTACGATCAATCTTGGATCCCGAGACGACTCACACACTCTATGATGGACAATGGATGATGGTGGTGGATGATGGTGTTGTGATGGTGGTGGGTGGTGGATGAAGTGTGAGAGAGGTGGTGTGCCAAGGGATGAGTTGCAATGAAACCAAGCACTCCTATTTATAGGCTGAACAGAGGCCTGGGCACGGCCCCGTGTCCGCTGGGCACGGCCCCGTGCCTGTCTGACACTCTCTCTCTTCATTAATTGTAATTCGCAATTACAATTAATGCGCCTGCAGTACTTTCGGCACGCCCCCCGTGTCCGCTGAGCACGGCCCGTGGTGGGCAATAGAAGCTTCTATAGGTTTGTCTTTTCTGCTGCTTCTTGGGCACGACCCCGTGCTGGCTGAGCACGGGGCGTGTTCAGCCTTCTGTTTTCTCTATTTTGCTTTGGAAGGTGCCGTTGAGGGTTCGGGCAATCCACTAATGTTCCTTTTCTTGTATTTATGTTGGATTTAGCTGTCTTTTTGCTTCTTTTGCGTTTTTGAGCTCATTTAATCCTGAAAATACAAAAGGAAGACAAAAACACTCTTTTTCCAATATTAGTACTAAAAAAGGGTTAGTTTTATGCCTCATTTGATGTAATTTATATGTTGCATTTTACACACATCAGTGACCAGGGATTTTCATACATACAGACATATTACAAAAGGATTACAGACATTTTTATACATGGTATGGTTAGCGTAAGGAGGGTTACTACTTAGATCATGTGAGTGGGTAGGCGGGAACTGGAGGCCATTAATCCTCATTGTAGGACCGAGGGGCACAATGCGGTAGATCTATCTGGGTGTAGCGAGCCCAGCCCCAGGGCCCAGCATAACGGACCTCGGGGTGACTATGTACCCGACGCACAAATCCGCTAGGTTTGAGTCTTCCTACTTGCACTTCACACATATCAATGGCCTTACAAACCATTGGTGATCTCTTTATTTCCTTATGTGCTACATACCAGGGACATATATGCTTACGAAACTACTTGTTCATACAAATTAAATACCATGTTTTATACAAATTCAAAGCATAGGGTTATGCGGGTATGGAGTCAAAGTCAGGGTGGGCATTGACGGTTATACGAACATTACAAATACAAGACTTTACAAATACATGGTTTTTATGAACATACTGTGTTACAAACACAACGTTTCCATATAACTTGGCAAGAAAATGATCTTTAAATTCGTTTTCTCAATACTATTTCCAAAAACCGGTTACTCCAAAGATTTATTTCAAATCTTTTACAAACAAACTATGGACTCGCTCAACTTTATGTTGATTTTTCGCATGTTTCTTTCTCAGGTTACAGTTCTAAGACAAGGCACGGTTGGAATAGGAGAACCATTGGAGATACGAGTACTTAGTGGCGTTCAATTTTCTAAAAGACTTAGCTTATTTGCTTCCGCTGTGCAATGAAGATACCAGTCCAGTCACGCCAATGCTCTGATAATTTCGGGGTATGACACAAATGATGTTAAACTCGTTATCACATGTTAGTGAAGGCTAAGGGAATGTTTGTTTACCTCTTAATGAGGCTCTTAATTGTTCAGACCTGTTACTGGTTCAGCACTTAATAGTTCAGACCGTTTGTTTCGCAAGCAGATGTCTGAAATGTTTAGACATTTGCCTCTGAATTGTTAAGTATTATACTGAGTCTGAATGGTTAAGATCTCTAATCTGAATTGGTCAGACATTTGCCTCTGAACGGTTAAGCATTATACTGGCTCTTAATGCTTCAGACCTACCTCTTACTGGTTCAGCACTTAACCATTCAAAAGTTGCCAAACAGCCCCTAAGTTTATTATGTTTAAAAAAAGTGTTTTGTATAGTTTGTTTAGTAATTTAAATCAGATGACCGAATGATCTTAAGTTTTGTCAACTCTTTGTTATTACATAGAAATTATTAGCCGCTACAAGTGTAGATTGATAAAGTTAAAATTTTATATAATCATCTATGTATATCTCGAGTATTTCAATTCGAACAAGCTTCAACACTGTCGATTTTATTTTTAATTAGTTAATTGCCAAAATCGTCCCTGAGGTTTGGGCATGTTTGCCATTTCGTTCAAAATGACTTTTTTGTACCAAATAGCCCCCCACGTTTGTAACTTTTTGCCATTTTCATCCAAATGCCTAACTGGGTTAGAAACAACCGTTTGATGAGGGTTTTTTTTTTGAAATTTCACAAGTACATGACCTGAAATGTAATTTCTTTTCAAACTCTAACTTTATAAAAGTAAAGATTTACATGTAAAACAAATTGTAGAATTATATAAAACAATTGTGGACAAAAAAAAGTTAGAATTTGATCATCGTGTTCTTCTACGATCACAACTGTCGAACACTAACCAGAAGCATGTTGTCTAGTTTTCGTAGAGCTGGAAAGTTGATGAAAATATCTGATCTCGGTCTGCAAGCCATGACCTCGAGCTTGCTTTCATCGGTAACAGTATCAGTTCAACGATGTGATCGCTCACGCAAAGAAGACAATCCATCTCTCTTTGCCACATTTGTTGTTTCTCTACCTGCAAGGGTTCTAACCTCCATAACTGACCAAATGCAGTGGCTGTAAAAACAGAAATATTAGCATCTGAAACACTAAATTGAATAAGATAAAGATATAAAGATCAGACTTACCACACAGATTTGTGATGGCATTTGAAATAGCTAAAGCTGTGCAGACACCTTCGCCACTACCAGACATATCTTCCCCAGGCAACAATTTAGCAAATCTTTATTTCATCAACTCCATTTCTAACCAGATAATCAA
The DNA here is from genome assembly GCA_030545235.1 of Helianthus tuberosus. Taxonomy (NCBI): domain Eukaryota; kingdom Viridiplantae; phylum Streptophyta; class Magnoliopsida; order Asterales; family Asteraceae; genus Helianthus; species Helianthus tuberosus. The sequence goes on along the minus strand of JARYGA010055498.1, from coordinate 19,039 downwards.
CAATCAGTTAAATTAAACAGTATAAATGATTATCTTTTAAAGTAAAATTTTATTAATAAAAAGAACCAATGAATACAAAGCAATTAACCCACCCCAAAACATGGTAAAAGAAATCTACTAGAGTTGCACAGATCATTTTTTTATCTAAACCGGTTTATATGGAGAAAGGAGAGGGTGATGGCTTTAGGTTTAATAAGAAATTACATTTCAGGCCCTGCACTTGTGAAATTTAAAAAAAAAAACTCATTAAACGGTTGTTTCTAAACCAGTTAGGCATTTGGATGAAAATAACAAAAAGTTACAAACGTGGGAGACTATTTGGTACAAAAAAGTCATTTTGAACGAAAATGACAAACATGCCCAAACCTCGGGGACGATTTTGGCAATTAACTCCTTTTTAAATGGGTGCTACTTTCTACACCCCCTATTTACTTTTTTCACCCCCCCTCCTCTCACATACTTACAGGTGGGGCCTGCGTGGGACCGACAGTTTTCCTCTCACAAAGGGGGGTGTAATCAGGAAGGGAGGGGGTGCGTATAGAATGAGCCTTTTGAATATGTATTTATATAATTTTATAAATTTTGTTTTTCTTTGAAAGGCCAAATTATATAAAACAAATCGAACCCTACTCGAAAACGATTAGCAAGGACCAAAAGTAATAAATCCAGTTGTGGTTGGTGAAAGATGCATGGAAGACCGAGGAAATCTACAACAACAGTTGACGAAAATCCATCAGCTCTCAAGGCGGCCGAGCTTCGATCACTCCAGACTCACTTTCTTCATAATCATCACAACAATATGTACAATTTCTCTCTCAGATCTTCATTCTTCATTACTTTTTCTTATTCAGAAGATTCATCTGTTGGGGCTTTGCGTTTCTAGATACACCAAGGAAGCCCTACAACTCAATGCTAAGCTTATTGAGGCTCATCCGGAGTTCATGACCGCTTGGAATTATCGAAAACTCGCAATTCAGCATAGTCAATCTGCGGCAGATTCGGATCGGATTCAAGCGATTATTGATCAAGAATTGCGAGTGGTAAGTTTCTATGCCTTCTTAACTTATGCATTCTATTCTGTTCTATTACATTAGAAGAATAAGTGATTCCAATATTAAATCATCTTTGAGAGGAAAACTATCTTGTGGAAATATATAAAAGGAAAAATTACAAGTTTTGTCCTTTATCTTGTGTCCTTTTTAACGAATTTTGACAAGTTTTGCCATTTACAAGGAATTTTGTTGCACGTTTTGTCCTTTAGGCTTAATCCAATTAGATTTTCTTGTTAAATCTTGTCATCCAAGGATATTTTAGTCTTTTTACCCATTTATTTAATATTATTTAAAAGAATTAAACAAAATATTTTAGGGTTGACTCTTGAAATAAATGGGTAAAAAGACTAAAATACCCTTGGGTGACAAGATTTAACAAGAAAATCTAACTGGGTTAAGCCTAAAGGACAAAACGTGCAACAAAATTGGCAAAACTTGTCAAAATTCGTTAAAAAGGACACCGCCTGATAAGTGGTATTAAGATAAAGTACAAAACTTGTAATTTTTCCTATATAAAAAGATTGTTGACAGTATTGGAGTTTTATCTGATGTTTTTTTTTGTCTGAACTGAACTATAATAGTTTGTGTGTTATGTAGGTAGAGATTGCATTGAGGAAGAATTTCAAGTCTTATGGAGCATGGCATCACCGAAAATGGGTGATAAGCAAAGGGAATTCATCAACAGAGCGGGAATTGAAGCTTCTAAATCTTTTCCAGAAGCGAGACACCCGCAATTTTCATGCATGGAATTACAGGAGGTGATGAAGTCGTGTATTTTGTAATGTAATTAATCGGGATCTAGCAGGTACTCTGAATGTGTTATGCACTTTTCAGATTTATAACGGGGTTGAAGAACATATCAGATGACAAGGAGCTACAATTTACAACAGATATGATAAATGATAACTTCAGTAATTATTCTGCTTGGCATAATCGTAGGTACGTACGGCCATCTATTCCAAATTTCATTGGTTGACATATTGTTCAAGGTGGTGTTAGGAAGGAGTGAAGGACCATCAGTTGTGCTAATATGCGTATGTGTGGTCATAGTTATTAAAGCAAGCGCCCAGGCGCGCCTAGGCGCAAATAAGGCCCCGGGCCCAACAAATTGCGCTGAGTGCGCCTCGCGACTTTAATAACTATAACATAGTTATTAAAGCGAGCGCCCAGGTGCGCCTAGGCGCAAATAAGGCCCCGGCCAAACAAATCTCCCTGAGTGCGCCTCGCGCCTTTCATAACTATGTGTGTGGTATATGTGCACTGAAATTATTGTGATATATGTTATGTAGTTTGTGAATAAAATAGTAAACAATTATTACACTGAAAATTTCCATTTATTTCTCCCAATAGATGGAAGAGTGAAAAAAATTCTAATCATGCTGAAGAAATAACCTTTTTATGGTGGTTAAAACCTACTGAATAAAGGCCTCTAATTTGCAATTATCTGTATGGATTTTGTTCTGCAAATTACAAAGAAAGTCCATCAGTCATACAGCTCCTTAGAGCATCTCCAACGGTAAACCTGGTCCAAAATCCAGACTGCATAGTCAGTATGCCACATCATTCCAAGCCACAACCATTTCAAACCCCACTTTTTCCTCCAACAATAAACCATTCCAAACCTCCACATCACACCCCACTTTTTACACTAAAAAAAAGTTTTGTGAGTGGGTGGTCCCCACAATTCCAAACCATGCCCGTCCGCTCACCCTCACCGGACCACCTCCTCCAACAAGCCAGTTAGCTTTTGTTGTGGCTTGGTGAGCGGTCTCTCCAACGGACTACTCCTTTGAGATGCTCTTATTGCTCTATATTCAGAGAAAAAGGGGTAATTTCGACCCATTTATTTATGAATGTGTCGATCCGGGCTATGTTTCATCTGTAAACGGTAAAATAAAAAGAAAATTAGCTTAAACAGATACAGGGCGGACAAGTTGATAGCCACTCGGCCCACTCATAATGTTTTTCTAATGCATAAAAAGCTCCAATAAACGTTTGGTTAAAGGATAAGATTATTATTGAAGTAAGATAAACTTTGTAACTATACTATGAAACGAATTAATTAAGAAAGTGAATTTTTTGGTCAAAAGTGTTTTAGTTCAACCCAACCCCAGCTGATGAATTTCAATTATTCCAAATTTACCAGTTTGGACGTGTTACCCAACCCACACACGTCACTTTTATAGTTTTATCAGACAAGCAGTAGAGTTGATAGTAAAGGTGTAATAAGTATTTGTATAGCTTTTGTTCTGCAAATTATTCGATACCCCCTGAACTGAACTACTGAACTGATCATTTAACTGTAGAGGTGGCAAAATGGGTGGGTTGGGTGATGGGTCAGGATGGCCAATTTAAAAAAAAGGTCAGGACGGGTTTGGATCAGGATGGGTTTTTGGGTCAAGATGAGCTAAAAATTAATTACTATGTTGGGCCTAAATCCATTTAAAGTCAACAGCTTTCATCCAGTTGGATATCCTCAATTTTACTCTACAGAACTAGTTCTGGTAAACGGGTCGGGTCGGGCGTGTTTGGGTTGCGGGTCAGAACAGCTTTGATTAAAACGTGTTGATTCAATAAAGGGTTATTTTTGTTAGGGTCGGGATGGGTTCAGGTCGGAACTGGTTACGGGTCAGAACGGCTTGGTTTAAAAAATGATTATTTCAAAATTACTATACAGCTTCTATGTTCTGACTTTCTGGTTTTCGGTACGCACAACTCAGTTTATGCATGTTTAAATGCCGGTTACGCGTACGGAGCCGGTTACACGTACCAGGCTCGCTAAACGCTCGTCGGGCGTCACATTACTTGGCCTGGCACGCACTTAACCAATCGCTTGACGCGTAACCAGCGTTGGTTATGCGGGTTCAGGCGTCAATTACATGTGCGGCGTCTGTTACGCGTTTTTACTTGGGTTACGCGTACCGGAGCCGGGAAACGTGCGTTTGACACCATGTAACACCCGTAACCCAGCTCCGGTAAGTGATTAACGCAGCACTTGACACAAAACCGGCTTTGCACGAGTAACCGGCGACAGTTACTTGCTTTCAGTCAACAGTTACATGCGTTTAATTCCGGTTACACCCATTCTAGTGTCGTTACGCACGTTTAGACGTGCGTTTAGGCGTCGCCTATGTAAGCATCGCTTATGCGCGCAGCGTTGGTTATGTGTATTTAAATGCCGGTCACGCGTAACGGGGCTGGAAAACACCCGTAATGCGCCGCGTAACCCAGCTTTGATACACACTTAACCCAGCGCTCGACGCGTAACTGGTGCGGGTTATGCGCATTTAAGCGTCGGTTTTGCGTGCTTAATGCAGGTTATGCGCATTCCGGTGCTGATTACGCATGGGTTATGCTCGTACCGGTTTGCGATATTGGATTTGTTCAGAAGTTCTTTAACTTCCATCTTAACTTACTCACTGATGCGCGCAGCAACTTGCTATACAAATACTTATTACACCTTTACTATCAACTCTACTGAACTGATCATTTATCTCATCATTTAGCTGCCAGCAAGGAATACACCATTTTCACGACTTTGAAAAGTAACACGAACCCATGCTGACCCGTTTGAATAATAACACCAACCCGTTCTGACCTTTTTTATTAGAATGGGTTGTCTCAATCAACCCAGTCTGATCCATTCAATGACAAGCAGCCACCCATATCAACCCAAATGTTTCATCCTCTAGAGACTGGTAATTTGCATTTGCATCATTTATTCTACAATAGTTTTTATAGCATTCCATAAATTTTGTGAAAACCCTTTGATAGCTGGTTTCTCTAGAATATATTGATGAATTGATATTGTTGCTGTGACTTCGAGAATAAAACAAAAGAACACAAAGAATTGCAAAGTAATTTTCTGGAAAATCAAAATGCTTTCAATTACTGAATGAATAACAAGTACTCGAACAAGACTTAAATAGAAAAAGGAAACTGAACGTGGGCATCCCCACTAACTCCATCCTAACTTTCAGCAACTAACCATACGAATAGGTAAATACCACTAACTCTAACTTATTCCCAAAGCAAAGTAAATAAAACGGTAAATGACTAAATCAAATCTTGCTGACTCAGCTCCAGCTAAGCTGTAAACTGTGATATTGAACATTTAACACCCCCTCTCAATATCAGCTTCCATCATTCCCACGCTGCTACTGTGTTGAACTAACTTGGGACCAGCTAGACTCTTAGTTAACATATCAGCCACTTGCTCTTCTGTATCAACAGCTTGTACGTCTATTTCATTCCTCAGCACCTTTTCCCTGATGAAATGGTATTGAATTTCTATGTGCTTCGTCCTCGCATGAAACACTGGATTTCGAGCCAACCTAATGGCAGAAATATTGTCACACAGCAGCTGAACTGGGTAATCAATCGTTTGATTCAGATTCTTCATCAATTCGACCAACCAAACACACTCCTGGGCTGCCATAGTAGCAGCCCTGTACTCAGCCTCGGTTGTTGACAACGACACAGTCGGTTGACGTTTGCTGCACCAGGAAATCGGGCTTGACCCGTACAAGAACACATACCCGGTTGTGGACCTTCTTGTGTCCAAATCCCCACCGTAATCAGCATCACAGAACCCACTCAACTTGGGCGTAGATTGGTTCTTGAAGCACACTCCCTTCCCAGCAGTAGCTTTTAAAAATTTCAAAACTCCCTTTACTGCTATCATGTGGGGCTTTCTCGGATCTTGCATAAACCGGCTAAGGACACCGACAGCAAAGGCAATGTCGGGCCTTGTCAAGGTGAGGTAAATTAAGCTACCCACCATTTTTCGATACTCTGTTGGATCATCAATCTTTCTTCCTTCAGTTGCACTTAATCGACAGCACCTATCCATTGGAATATTTGCTGGTTTGCACGACTGCATGTTGAACTTGTGCAGCAAATCAGCTGTGTACTTTTTCTGATGCAGTATCATATTGTTTCCTATATAATTCAGCTCCATGCCCAAGAAAAACTGTAGTCTTCCAAGATCCTTCATCTTAAACCGGGTACTTAAATTCTCTTTCAGCAGCTCAATTTCTTCCGGGATATCACCTGTAAGTATCAAATCATCTACGTAGACAAGAATACATACCACTTTGTCTCCGATTTGCTTCACAAACAGGCTGTGATCAGCAGCAGTTGGTTGATAACCATTTTGTTCTAAGAATTCAGCCATTTTGCCAAACCAAGAACGTGGAGACTGCTTCAAACCATAGATTGCCTTTCTCAATTTGCATACATATTCCGGATGTTCACGGTTCTCGAACCCAATCGGCTGTTCCATGTGGATAACATGGTCAAGTTCGCCGTACAAAAAGGCGTTATTGACGTCCATTTGCCACAACTTCCATCCTTTCGCAGCCGCGAGAGCTAGTACGACTCGTATAGTGGTGATTTTGGCCACCGGACTAAACGTGTCTTCATAATCGAGCCCGTATTGTTGAGAAAAACCACGAGCAACCAGCCGTGCTTTGAAGCGTTCAACCGACCCGTCTGCTCTTTGCTTCACTTTGTAAACCCATTTACAAGTTATTGGCTTCACATCTTTAGGCTTGGGAACTAATTCCCATGTTTGGTTTTGGACAAGTGCTTCCATTTCCACTTTCATTGCCTTAACCCATTCGTCACATTTACTAGCTTCTTGGAAGGTTTCTGGCTCGGTAACATTGTCTTCAACTATAGCAACTCTAGCATATGTTTGGCCATATCTAGGGTTAGGTCTCCTTTCTCTTTGTGGATACCTTCTCAAATTTTCTGTAGTTGCTGAATTTTGGGACTGCATTCGCTGCTGTTCAGGTTCCTCTTCTTCCAAGAAGACTTTATCTTCATCGGCTTCTTCTATCATTTGCCACTTGACTTGTGAGGACTCTAAATCTTTAAGCAGCTGTTTAGAGTCTTCTTTGACTGCAAAATCAGCCCCCCACCATGAAGAGACTTCATCGAAGACTACGTTTCTTGAGATATGGACTTTTCGTTCTGAGTCATACCCAGAAAACAAGCATCGAATGGCCTTTTTCTCCATCTTATGACGAAGATGGTTAGGCACAAACACGTAACAAACACAACCGAAAGTTCGAAAGTAGTGCACAGTAGGTTTAAGTTTAAACAACCTTTCGAATGGCGACTCATACTTCAGCCCTTGAGAAGGTGTTCGGTTGATAATGTAATTTGCCGTTTGCATTGCCTCAGCCCAAAACCGTCCAGGAAGATTCTTGCTGTGAACTAAGCATCTTGTAACCTCTTCGAGGTGACGATTCTTTCGTTCGGACACACCGTTTTGTTGAGGTGTGTTCGGACATGTAAGTTGTCTCTTAATTCTTCTTTCTCTCAAGTATCTATCGAACTCAGTTGAGAGATACTCGCCACCGTTATCAGACCGCAAACAGCCCACCGTGTACCCCGTTTCTCTCTCAGCCTCTGCCTCAAATTGTTTAAATTTTTCCAGAACCTCTGACTTTGCCTTCATAAAATAAATCCAGCAGAACTTTGAATAGTCATCGATAAATGATACCATATAAAGCATACCTTTGATAGAAGGATGTTTGGATGGCCCAAAAACATCAGAGTGCACTAATGCAAGCGGCTCTTTAGCTCTATGGTCTGATAACGAGAACGGCTGCTGGTGTGCCTTCCCGTACTGGCACCCTTCACATACCAAGTCTTTGTTGACCTCCAAGTTTGGTAAGCCACTGACCAGACCTTTTTCCATCATGATTTTTAGCTTGTCATACCCGACATGCCCCAGTCGGTGATGCCACAAGTCTGCGTTTTGGGTGTTCTTTGTTTTGTTAACATAAGCATGCTCAGCAGAAAGCACGTACACAGACTCGGCCTTCCGGCCTTTCAAAATTGGCGTAGAAGTCGTTTGGAAATCTTTAAACACCTGAACATCATGTGGCCCAAATAGGACGTACCTTCCTGTACCAGTCAATTGAGGGACAGATAAGAGATTCTTCTTCATTCCCGGAACATGGTATACGCCTGAAAGCTTTAGCTGACACTTCTTGTCATCCCCTGGAAAGGCAACATCACCAATATGAGCAATTTGGTGCTTCGAGTTGTCGGCTATTACGACGACTCTGCTTCCTTCATACTTTATTGGATCAACCAGCCGTTCTATGTCGCCTGTGAGGTGATTCGAGCACCCGGAATCAACAATCCAGTCGTCAAGACGATTTGGATGTTGATTCAGGGTGGTTGCTGTGAGAGCTTCATCTGACCTTGGTGTGCTTGGGGGTTTCGAGTCAGCATCTTCATTTTCGGGTTCCAATTTTGCATCTTCAAGCTCAGCCGCTAGGGCTTGAACATCCCACGCTTCCTCGGTTCTCACAACAGCAGAGTTTCCTTGTTCTTCTCCTGGTTGCCGACAATCTCGGGCCATATGGCCTCTGTGGCCACATCGATGACACTTGAAGGGAAATCGCTTCCCTTGATTCTTTACTTTGCGATCGGTGTTTTCTCCGGACCTCTCACCCATAGTTACCTAATTCGCGGTTCGCTCCGGTACGGGTACGCGGTTCGGGTACGCGATTCGCTAGAGGTGACGTTTTCGGTACGGAGGGGGGTAGGTTCATTTCGGTACGAACCGGTACGGTGTACCATCGAGTCCGGTTCAGTGTACACAAATTAAAACATAAATTATCAAAATCCAAAATTCAAATTACCAAATATAAACATTGAAGGTTGAAGATAAAAATTGGTATTGAATAGGAGTAGAAACTGATGTAATTTGGTTAAATGTTTATAATCTTAATTTATACTTTTTATGTATAAATTTATTAGTTTAAGGACCAAATGTAAACTAGTAAGGATAGAGAGGGTTAAATGTTTAAATACACAAACTACTTTCACACTTTTTATGTAAAAAACTATAAGTTTTAGGGTTTAAATGTAAACTAGTAAAAATAAAGGGGTTAAATGTTGTAATAACTAAACTTATTTAAACCCTAAAAACCTAAAACATACACAGCCGCTGTTTCTTCTTCTTCCCCTTCGTTTCTTCTTCTTGCCCTTCTTACTAGTTTCTGGCTGAAAACAAGATTGACTCTGAATTCAGCTAAGGATCGTTGTACCCAATCGATTTGGAACGCCCACCTTGTCAATTTGGTTCGCTGAACCGGATCAGTTTGGATCGCCGTACCTCCGCAATCAGGAACACCGTACCGAAGCAACTCGGTTCGCCGGACCATGGCGTTCCGGTACGCTTACGATTTCCGATTGGGTACACCACGATCCAATACGTGGATCGTGGCTACCCTAGCGATTTAGGTAACTATGCTCTCACCATCGTATCCCCTTCCAGACTTATCAGATTCATATCTTTTAAAGTTATCACCGTCATATCTTTTAAAATGGGCTTCTCCTTTGTTGTGGTTATGGGCCTCACTTCTGTTATTGGGCCTATCAGCCTTATATGAGTGTTTACCCTTATACCTATCTTTCCCTTTCCTTCTTTCAGCATACAACGCCTCTGCTTCAATTTTCGGTGCAGCCGCGATTGACAAATCTCCCATCTGCTTAGCTAAATTTTCTTGGCTTGCTAGAAGATTCTCGAATTCTCCTAGCGAGGGTTGGGTTGGCCAACCCTGAACGGCTGCTACAAAACTGTGAAATTCCGGTTTCAGCCCATGGATTATGATCCTCTTTTGTCTCACCTCGCCAATCTTGTTGTCTGGATCAAGTTCACCAATCTCTCTGCACAGAGTTTTGACTCTATGGAAATACTGTGGGATAGTTAGGTCCTTCTGTGACACGGAGAGCAACTCATTTTCGAGTAGTTGCAATCGCGTGTCGTTTTTCTTCGAGAACAGAGTCTTGAGTTCATCCCAGGCTTCTTTCGGTGATTTCACTTCTCGAATGTGGTCCAGCACTTCTTCCTCCACTGTCGTTTTCAACGCGAACAACGCTTTCCCGGCCTTGATTCTCCATTTTCGTAAAGCGCCTTGTTCGTTTTCCCTCGGTGGTTCAACATCTGTTCCGTCAACGATATCCCACAGGTCTTGACCTTGCAGATACGAGCTCATGCACGTCGCCCACGTGTTATAATTCTTCTCGTTGAGTTTCTTGAGACCGCCGGTTAACTGTAGTTCTGACATCGTGGATTGGCTCTGATACCAATTGATGAATTGATATTGTTGCTGTGACTTCGAGAATAAAACAAAAGAACACAAAGAATTGCAAAGTAATTTTCTGGAAAATCAAAATGCTTTCAATTACTGAATGAATAACAAGTACTCGAACAAGACTTAAATAGAAAAAGGAAACTGAACGTGGGCATCCCCACTAACTCCATCCTAACTTTCAGCAACTAACCATACGAATAGGTAAATACCACTAACTCTAACTTATTCCCAAAGCAAAGTAAATAAAACGGTAAATGACTAAATCAAATCTTGCTGACTCAGCTCCAGCTAAGCTGTAAACTGTGATATTGAACATTTAACATATATGACATATCATCAATAGTGGGATTTGTTGTCTCTTTTAATTAGGGTGCACTGCCATTTCACCAAGTCTATATTCATATATATTTTTTTGAATGTGTTATAGGGTTACTCCGGAAAAACCCTACCTACCCCGAGTCTTCATGAAAAAGTGGTTAAATTCCTCTTATTTTTGTGAATGATTCAATATTCAAAGTCTAATTCGAAAGTATATATTTTACGCATGCAACCAGGTCAGGGACTTAACCTTTTATGTAGTGAAAGTATGTAGGGCCTTTTCAAAAAAAGTTGAAGGGACTTTACCACCTATAATAATTAAAAGTTTATAGGGTTTCTTAAATAATAAAGTTGTAAAAAAAATGACATGTAGTGAAAGTATATATTTGAATAAGACAATAGAACTTCTAGGTTTGAATCATTCACAAAGAATGTTGATGGGTTTAGCCATCTTTTTAGTGAAAGTTTGCAGAGAACCCTATACTTTGATGGAAGTTGTATCCGGCCTTTTTAAGTCATCATTTACATTATGTGATTTCTCGATGTCTGCAGTGTACTTCTATCTCATCTACTGGAGAAAAAGGTCGAAGGACATTTTCCGAAGGAGATATTTTTAAAGGAGGAATATGAATTTGTAAGAAATGCGGTTTTTACTGACCCAGATGATCAAAGTGGCTGGTTTTATCATCTCTGGCTCCTGGACCAAACTGTTAAAGTCGACACGCCTATTTTGGTTTCTTCATGGCCCCCTCACGGTTCCGAAATTAATAAAACGACCTTTCCTATCATTCTCTGTTTTAACGAACCAGTTGAAGGTGTAACCTTACACACAGTTAGCCTTCAAGTTGAGAATGACCTATTCAAGAATGTTACATGGAGCCCACTTTCAACAAATAAATTTAACCATGGCCAAACCTGGTTGACCCATCTGACCATTCCTCAAGCCGAACTTTACTCGTCAAAGATCTTTCAGGTGAAGATTAGCTCGGAATCCTCTCAAGGCGTAATATCTTTAAGTGGTGTTCCGTGCCGACCCTGGTCTTTTACGTTTACGGTTTCTGTAAGCCATGATCTGCAAAATGTTGAAGAACGTAGTTTACGGAGGATATCATTTACAGATGAGAATTTCGCTAAATTTGACGTCAATTCAAACGTGACAGATTTGTTAAAATCATATTTTGAAGTAACTGGCGGTTATGAGCAACCCGCACCTTCAAAATGGAAGTCTGAGATGATATCGAGTGAAATAGAACAGTACCGAGAATTATTGACTTGGGCAGAGTGGTATGAATTATGAAATTCTTTTCAAATTTTCAATGAGTTCCTAATCTGGAGGTAATGAAGTTTTTTTTTTTTTTTTGATAGTAAAATTGGGAAGCTTACACTTGCGAGATTATTGATGGCATATGATGCCATGATGTCAAGCGATATTTCAATTGCTCCAAATATGACTCATGTGGATGAAGTTTTGCGACTATATTCTGAATTGATGAAGTTAGACCCCACACATTACCAATACTACAAGGATGAGTACAGCCTGGTTCTCTTAAAACAGGTAATAGTTTCTCTACCAATATTTTTTTTTTGTTTTAGCTTTCTTGATTGATTAGAGATAAAACCTAACCAGAGTAGACCCATTTGTAAGTACTTAAGTGATGTTGCAGGTGACTTCTTGCAAGGAGTCTTTGATGAAGTACTGCTGGCAGTATAAAGAGTTGAATTCTTCGGATATCACTGGTTCTATGTGTTTAAGACTGAATTCTCAATCATTATCGCAAATTGGATCCTTTGAGCGGTTATTCTGGGTCCAAAGTCTTGATCTTAGCCACAACCAACTTCATTCTATTGAAGGTAAAACATTGATGTTTTTAAAATCATCTCTTTTCTCAAATGCTAAAGATATGTAAAAGAAACATAAATAACTGATGGCGTTTTTGGGATTTATTCACAGGATTGGAAGCTTTGCAGCTTCTCTCTTGCTTAAACCTTAGTCACAATAACCTCAGTAGTTTCACGGCATTAGACCCTTTGAGATTCCTGAAATCACTAAGAGTGTTGGATATATCTTATAACGAGATTGGTGCACACACCGTAGATACAAGGCGGTATCTATGTTCATCTCCCCTGTCACAAACACTTGATTATGATAAAAAGTTTGAAGAAGTTGCTAATGGTGATGAAACTGTGGTGAATTTTTGGGAAGCTTATTCGATTTTCGGAGGTTTAAATATTACGCAGCTAGATATTATGGGAAATGCTGCTGCCGTTGATGAAAGGTTCATGTTGTTTTTGGTTAAATTATTGCCGGGACTAAAATGGCTTGATGGTGAAGAATTGCATTAGCCGCTAGTAATTTTGTTTACATTCTCCTGTTTTCCTTGTACTCTATAAATAGTCGGTCATGGGCAATTCAATACAAGAATAACATTTCATTTTCTCGTTCAAAAAAAAAAAAAACTATCTCCTTATAATACCAACATAGGCGTATAAGTTCAGAAGTCATCTATGCCATAGCTGATATTCACCAAATACTATGTTTGAACGAGATACAACGCTATTACAGCCGGCATGTGTGAAGTGGTAGTGTAGCGGTCATGGTTTTGGTATAGATGCCACTACCTTGTGCATCCATCCTTTAGAGACAGCCACTGCTAAAATTCCAAAATTTTTATATTAACACTCCTACCCAGAACAAGTTTTTTAACGAACATAACTTTAACTTTTAGAGTTAAGTTGGCAGCAAATTCTTGAAGCAAATTTGTTATATTATGATGGCTTCTAAATGCATGGGGTATAATAATTGGCTACAAGTGTTTAGTAATTGTGTATAGGGTGCAAGTGTTTAGTCTCAAATCAACATGCATGTTCATAAAGACAAAAACATATCACATGATCTCTGCAAATGCATGTGGTTCATTGCTTTTGAGTCTACACATGGTCTCTGCGAATGCATTGAACTTTGTTTCTTTGCAACACCAAAATGATAGTTCTTGAAGTTGGTATTATCAAACAGCCATGTTAAAGAAGTTGGCAACATGAAACAGCGAGCTTCAACAAGCTGGTGGGATGAAACAGCCATCATTATGAGGTTGGTGTATCAAACCGCAATGTTCTTGAAGGTTGTATTATGAAACAGCGATTTTAAGAAGCTTGTATGATGAAACAGCGATCTTAATGAAGATTGTGGCATGAAACAGCGATTTTATGGAAGATGGTAGTATGAAACAGCGAGGTTCAACAACATAATCAGCTTTTCCAGATTCTCCTGACATTTTGCAGAAAGTTGAAGGAAGCTCGCTGTTTGAGATGGCGAGGTACCTAATGTTGAACACAAAATTTCAGGCCACCTAGATACACTCTTTTTAATCTCAAACCACCTAAACATGCAAAAAATTCTACACTGACTAGTGGCATTCTCCTTTCTTAGTGTCGGACAACAACCAAGCACTGGTACTCCACTTACCACAAACTTACGCGCTCCCAATTCATAGTCTCTGCGCTCAAACCAAATTAAATATTTTTATGTCGCAAATCATCAATTTTTCCAACAAACTAAAAAATCACTGTTTGCAAGATTTAAAATGTTGGAGTAATTAAATGTTGACATTTCATGTCCATAATCATTAACTTCTATAAGTACTTAAGTAGAGTTGTTTATTACAAAAACAATGGTGTGTTTGCCATTTGAAAAGCCCAAAACGCGATACTTTTACGAACCGGTTAGAAGTTGGTTACCTTGGAAAGTCCTTTCAGGGTTGAGACCGTGAGATCAACATATTGTTGTGGTGTGTATTCGTTAGAAACGTTTGGAGTTTTTGTTGTAGTAGCGGAATAGATCATTGATTCAAATGACAACTAGAAATAGGGACTTGGATAAATGGGCTTGTGCTCTATCTAAGCTCATCTTTTGAACTAGTTGTTCATGTAATTGTGAGTAAAACTCCACCTGCTTTGTCATTGTCCCTGCAGTTTCATATGAATAATAAAAATAGTGTAAAGTTTATATAACAAAAGCGGGGATAGCTCAGTTGGGAGAGCGTCAGACTGAAGATCTGAAGGTCACGTGTTCGATCCACGTTCACCGCAATCTTTTTTCACTGCTTCTGTTTTTACCCAACTAGAGACTGACCATATAAGGTGTGTGTTAACTTCTATACACTAGCTAGAATCTTACAGGTTTGAATACACCCACACCCCTTCCTTTCCAATCCCACACCCTCACAGTTGTCGGACCCAGGAATTATTTGTTGGGGGTGCGGATGAGACGTTCAACCATATTTTCAATGGGTGCGGTCGGGTTTTTTGTCTGAAATATACACTAATTTTTTTTTTCAAGGGGTGCGCCCGCCCGCCCGCCCACGATTGTGAGTAGGTCCGCCCCTCACGGCCATTTGATTAGCTTGAATCAGATTGCCATTTGGGGTACTTTATGGCAAATTATTTCCCTTGAATTCAAAAGGCCGTTTGTATATATGTCAAACCACACGCCTTTGAATTTTAAATTTCGAATGATCATTTCCTCGTCGTTGAAGAGCCTTTCGATTATGTGGAACGGTGTGAGATTACAAAGCGAGGGTGTCGGTATAGTATGGCCCAATCTTGAATCTTGTAAGGTGTTTTAACCCCGCTTACGGCCTTGGAAGTGTACTACAGCAAAGTATACGAGGTTGGTGTCGACCAAAATCAAAGGTTGTTTGGCTAGTGTATGTAAAATTGTACTTGTGAACATTGGCCTGGAGATGGAAAACGAGTCGGGAGTCGCGGATAGAGGAGATACCATATATCTCTTGCTTGCTGGAAAACAAGGCGGATCAAGGTAGACTCGAGTATTAAATTATAGAGGTTCTACTCTAAATAAACATGTCAAACCCTTGAAACGCCAAGTTGACGAGAACATGACTCAACTAACCTGAGAGTTTGCCCAAAAATATAAACCCGTAAATTTCACGTTAGTTCATTTCGTGTCGTGAAACAGACTAATGTTTGTTCTGCCTTTCTCGTATATTCGGCTTTTTAAGTGTTTCTTCCTTTATCAAACTATAACTCAAATTCGTTTTTTTTTCACTTGTGTAATTTGTATAATCACATACAAATTATTTATCACACAAAGTAACCACAGTGTCACATTGCGGGGATAGCTCAGTTGGGAGAGCGTCAGACTGAAGATCTGAAGGTCACGTGTTCGATCCACGTTCACCGCATAATTTTTTCATTGCTTGATGTTTTCGTATTTGCTGGGCTTTATTCTTTATGCTCGACGTTGCAGTTAGTGGTGGCATTACGCTTTCTCTATGCTCGACAAACAATTAGCACAACTCAACTTACCGCACTCATAATTTCCAAGTTTAAATGATGTTGGAAAAACTATGTTGACGTTTCTTATCCATGAACAATAAAGTTTATAAAAATACAATAAACTCCAAGGGTGAGCAGAAAATCAAAATAATCAAACCGTAACCGAAATAACCGATATAACTGAACCGAAACAAAAACCGATGGTTCGGTTTTTGGATTTTTAATAACCGAAAATTTCGGTTTGGTTTTCGGATAACTATTTTCAATAACCAAAAGAACCGAACCGATAAGTTATAATCCATATATTTTTATGCTTAAGTGTTTAACACAATGCTAGTGAAAAATATTAATTTTACTCATGAATGTTAAGTGTTTATAATAAAAAACATTACATGTTTATTTATAGTTGAAATGATTTATTTATTACCTACAAGAAATAATAAATTTAATACAAAAATAAATGATTTTCAAATTATTATAAAAGAAAATGTCTTAATAGAAACTTTGAAGAAACATAAAATTAGATTAGAATGTTAGATTTATATAAACAATATTAATTAAAGAGGTTAACTATAATAACTTAAATGTAAACATATTAGAAAGATTCTTATATTTTAAATTAGACTTTTTTACTTTTTGAATCTTACATAATTTTGTTATAAAAACCGAAATAACTGAAAACCAAACCGATGTAAAAACCGAAACCGAATGGTTTTAAAAAACCGAAAACCGACATTTCAGTTTCGGTTTTGATTTTGCCTAAAAATCAAAACGAACCGTGCACACCCCTAATAGAGTCATCCATGAACAATAAAGTTTATAAAAATACAAAAGAGAGAGACATGGATGAATGGGCCCGGGCTTCATTTTAGCCAAAAGCGGGGATAGCTCAGTTGGGAGTAGGGATGAGCTCGGTACCGTCCGGTACCGAAAGAACCGGTACCGAAAATCCTCAAAAGTGGGTACCGGTACCGAATATACCCGGTTCGGTACGGTTCGGTACCGGTACCGGTTCGGTACCGGTATTTGAGGGTAAAAACCAGCAAAATACCGGTACCGGACCGGTACCGCACCGGTACCGAAAATGTCAAAAGTGGGTACCGAATCGGTACCGAAAAGGTACCCGGTTCGGTAAATTCGGTACCGGTACCGGGTCCATTTTGCTCATCCCTAGTTGGGAGAGCGTCAGACTGAAGATCTGAAGGTCACGTGTTCGATCCACGTTCACCGCATTTTTCCAATTTATCTTCTCCTTTTTTTATTTTCTAGTTGTTTAGTACTAATTTACTATCTTTAATGAATTTATTTTATGTTTTTATTTATTGTTGAAACATTATTTTAAAAAATAATAATTATCATTAGGTAATTAATGAGGAGGAGGGTAAACCACTACGCTATTTTGGGAGTAATTTCACCCATGCTAACGTGGGCGCCACCAGGGGCGATGCTTTGAAGGGGCTAGGAGGGGCGCCCGACCCCCCCCCCCCCCCCCCAAACTTTTCGGCCAGTAGTGTTATATATGTAGTTTTCGTATATAAATTTTTAGGCATATATGTTTTCGACCCCCCGGTTCTATAGAAATTTTTTGGTATATACGTTTTCGACCCCCCCTTAAAAAATTTCATGCTTCGCCACTGGGCGCCACATAGCGGAACATGCCCCTTCATCATGTAAACCACTCATGGTCTTATAGAAGGTTCCTATAAACCTTGAAGTGGTTTATAAGTAAGAACTTAACATGTCTGGTAAACAACGTTAGTTGTATTTCACTCCAACTCGTACGCTTGGGCATGGAACTTGAAAATTTTGGTTCGAATGGCCAATAAATTCTTCGAACTTGTGCACACTTGCGACATGTAGATAGGAAATCGTAAGGGCAGGCGTAACCGAGTTTTGCGCTGAATCATAATTTTCTCAAAACCAATTTATGCTCTTTAACACTAAGTTAAGTTCAGTTAAAAGCACTCAAAGGTATCACTAGGCATTTTCACAACTAGGAGTTTAAAAACATTTTTATCCATTCATGGTATGTTTTTCACAATATGCTACATGTGTACTTTTATTATCAGAATGATCATTAATTCATTATACAACCTTATTTGAACATACATGTATTTCATATATATATGTATTTTTTTTTGACACAACTAAAAACATGAATCAATCAACCACCATAACTAACTTACAAGAAGTGGATCAACAAACAATATCACAAGAAATCGAAAGCATTTGGTTTGACACTTATTCATGCCTTTTACATTAACAAGTTGTTTTATATTCACTAGTTCAAAAGCGGTTGTGATGCATTATAGACCGAGTCAGCGAAGATACTAGATGTGTATTCGGTAGGATGGTAAAGATCCCAAAAAATATGATTTTTCCGGTTTGAGCAATAAGTTGAAATCGGGGTGCAAGGGAATTCAGCTTTTAGGTAACCACGTCCACAACAAGCTTCTTTTATCTCTGTAAATCCTGTAAACCAAAATAAATAGGATAAAACTTTTGTAACCTATATGTGGTAGTTTCATGATTGAACTCAAGAAATATATGTTATCGTGGAGGACGAAACAAAGATAGTCAAGAACTAAGCACCGTAAGCTTCAGGATGTTCGATGAGGTTATTCATAACATCATAAGTTTCACAATAAGAGTATTGGATATCCGATGATTCTGTCTTTAATTCTTGTAGCAAAGCTTTTAAACCATCGTTGTACTTCACTGACCAAGTATTTACTTCGACGTTGCAATCACCAGTGGCGCTCCGCTTTCTTTGTGCTGGACAACAACCTATCACTCCAACTCCACTTACCACAAATTTACGCGCTCCCAACTCATGTAATCTTTGTAAGAGTCCTTTGAGGGTTGAGGCCATGAGATCAACATATTGTTGTGGGGTGTATTCCTTAGAGGCTTTGGAGTTTTTGTTGAAGTAGCCAAATAGATCATTGCTTCCAATGATAACTAGAAATAGGGACTTGGATAAATGGGCCTGGGCTTCATCTGGGCCCAACTGTTGAACTAGTTGTTCATGGACTAGAGAGTAGTAGCCCACTTGCTTTGTTAATGGAATTGATTGTCTCTACAAAGAAAAGAAAAGAAAATTAAATATTGTTTGAACAAAAGCGGGGATAGCTCAGTTGGGAGAGCGTCAGACTGAAGATCTGAAGGTCACGTGTTCGATCCACGTTCACCGCATTTTTGTGTTGTATAGGTGATTCCATACGCACGTGACGAAGCTTTTTGACTTTTGTT
>JARYGA010055497.1:0-165408 GCA_030545235.1 Helianthus tuberosus | reverse complement strand
AAGATTAAATTCTTAGTTGAACCTCTACCTAGATATAGATATAGATATAGATTTGATTTTTTTTAATGAAAGATATGTCATCGACTTATTGGTATATTCCTTTGCAATAACCAACGCGCACATCTATATTATGTTTATACTTGTACCGAATTTATAAATTAAAATTAAAAAAAAACATAATAATGCATGGTTCTAAAAACGCACACAATAAAAATGTGCGTTCATGACAAATCTACACTACTCGTAAACTTTTCTCAAACAACCATTTATTCTACAAACATCCTTCGTTTGTTACACATTCTTAAACTATATTAAATTGTTTGAGAAAAGTCTTAAGTCTTTTTTTTTTTTATCAAATTCTTAAAAACAAATGTTAAATAATATAAACCTGATACAAGTTTATGATTAGTTTGAAAGTTCACAAATTTTAAAGGTTATTAAACATAAATCAATATTTATTAAAAAAAGACTAATTAGTATTGTTCGACCCACCTGCTTGTCCGTGCTTACAAACATATTCGTCAAAAATGGCCATAGACACGGTGACTGATGCACAACATAGGTAGGGTGGGACTATGCGCGCCATCCAGCCGGCTCAAGTGCCATTAAGTGTAGCCGGCCCAAGTGCAAAAGTTTTCGAATATGTCTTTTTGTGTAAGTGTGTTAAATTTGGATATGGTTAATATATCTAAACTATAATCTTTGAGTTATAATAAGGTGTCATTGCTACATTAGTTTATAAATTATCACGTGAGAAATATATAGTATTAACACAATTTCTCTCTTTTAATTGTTAATAGTAACTAGTGGGTGAAACCTGCGTGTTGCAAGGGGTGTCAAAAATTTTAGAAGTCGGTTAGGACAAGTTGTATATTAGTATTCACCCGTACAGAAATTCATGTTATAACATAAAATGTCATAAAAGAAGAAAGTTCAAAACAGGTGGAAAAACAATATTGTGAAAAGTATATTGATGTATCTTTTATATTGTATTTAAATATTTAATGAACTATGTTATTTTATCAACATTTCTTGTTTTTTTTTTGTTTGACTTGTTTTAGCCGACAAGTATTGTGTCCGGCCTATAAAAAAAAATTGTATTCGCCACTGCATAGACGGACTAGGATAACCGGGCGTCTATGGCAAACTCATTCGTGATCACCACATAAACGTCCATGAGTCTTTAGAAACATCTTACTTGGATGCCGCTAGATATTACAAACTTTACATCATGGTGATAAGCATTAAAGAAATTAAAATTATTACCAAACCCCAAACCTAAAAAAGTTGTATATATATTCTTCAACAAACTACCTCTAAACCTTAAACCAAAAATAAAAAAAAATAATAATCATATCATATTAGGGAAATCAATCAGTGAATCACATGATTTATAGAAGACTTTGGTATGAAGTCATCTACAAGCTTAAATTAACGGTCAAATATTAGCATTAATGGGGTTTTGCTTCTAATTGATTGATCAACGCGTTCACACACAAGGGAATTATGCCTTCAAAGTTCACACACAAGAAACAATTTTAATTTTGAGGTCCTACAATTGACAATTCATTTTTAATACAACAAAATTTAATAAAAAACGGTTATATTCTATAATTTCTATTGTAGAACATATATCAACAATTAACTTAAATAACGATTGTCATGGTGGTTTGGAGTAGAATCACGCTATACATATATTATGGGGAGGTTCATTTAAAAAGAAAATTTTATTAAGAAGAAAAAAAATACATAATTGTAAAACATTAAATAGTTTTTCTAGTATCTCATTTATTATTATGTTTAGTCATAAAAACTAGAGTAAATTACAAAAATCGTCCTTTATGTATGTCACTTATTGCAAACTGTGTCATTTATCTTTAATAATTACAGAAAACATACTCGATGTTTGCAAACCCTTGCAAGTTATGTCCTTTAGCCCTAACTCAGTTAAATTTTTATGGTTAAATCTGACCAAATGGACCCTACATGAGGGTATTTTGGTCATTTTACTCTCATGTGAGGTCCATTTGGTCAGATTTAACCACAAAAATTAACTGGGTTAGGGCTAAAGGACATAACTTGCAAGGGTTTGCAAACATCGAGTACGTTTTCTGTAATTATTGAAGACAAAGGACACAGTTTGCAATAACTGACATAAATAAAGGACGTTTTTTGTAATTTACTCTAAAAACTATTATCTCCCACACTTTAATTGAGAAAAAAAGTACAATTGTAAAACATTAAATAGTTTTTCTAGTATCTCATCAAAAGTTATTCTACACATATTGAAATTTATCCTACACAACTTATAATTTATTATACACACATCGTAATTTATCCAACACTATAAATGAATATTTTATTTTATGAGAAAATATATATTTTAAAAATAAGTTACAAATTTACTATAGTTAATATTAAAGAAAAACACTACAAATTAATGATATATGTAAGTTTACCAATATACGCTTATAATTACATTAAATACAAATATTAAATGAATTTAAATGAAACATTCTGATTGGCTGAAACCCATTTGAGTTGAAAAAACTCAAGAAACCCTTGTAAAAACCGTACGTAACATTTTTTTTTTTTCTAAAATAAGGGAATGTAACATACATATATTTGAACATTTTTTTGTAAAAAAAAAACAAAAAGAGCCTAGTAGTTTTTTTTAATGTTAAAAATTCCATGTTCCATAATATATATGTTCAAAAAAATGTAACATTTAAAAAAAACACTAGTCAGCGCTTTTTACATTTTTTTATAAAAATGTTCAAATATATGTATGTTACATTTCTTTTTTTAGAAAAAAATAAAAATGTTATATAGAGCTTTTTTGAGTTTTTTCAACTCAAGTGAGTTTTCTTTCTATCCATATATATATAGGGGAGAAATAGAAAGAAAACTTATATTAGTTAAGAAAACTAAGAAACCCAAATAAATGGACCTTCTTTCGCCTCGTGTTACACCTTTTTTGCAGACTGTGCTACGTGTAGGGGTGCAAACGAGCCGAGCCGAGCCCGAGCTTGACCAAGCTCGAGCTCGTTTAAAATATGAAATCTCGAGCTCGAGCTCGGCTCGATTCGAACTTTATTTTAAAAGATCGAGCTTGGCTCGAAGGTAATTTTCCTAGCTCGAGCTCGGCTCGGGCTCGACTCGTTTAGTATTTATTAATTAATTTATATTAATTATAATTATTATTATACATATAATTTAGTTATTTTTATATTTATATAAATGGTAATTATTATTACATAAATATATGTTTAATATATTAATAAAAAAATATTTAAACAGAAAGCTCGTTTAGGCTCGTGAGCCGGCTCGAGCTCGATCAGCGAAGTTCGGGCTCGAGCTCGTTTACTAAACGAGCTTGTTTTTAGGCTCGGGCTCGAGCTCGTTTAAGCTCGGCTCATTCGAGCTTTTTTTCGAGCCGAGCTCGAGTAGCTCGGCTCGTTTGCACCCCTAGCTACGTTTAACAACCAGATGCTGTCACATATTACGTGTAACAACTTTTGCAGACTTTTAGCATTTTCTGAAAAAGTAAAAGTTGTTACATAACGCATGGCAGCCTCTAGTTGTTACATTTAACACGGCTGCAAAAAGGTGTAACACGTGATAAAAGGAGGTCCATTCATTTGGTTTCTTAGTTTTCTTAACTAATATGAGATTTCTTCCTATAATTTCCATATCTATACTATATTATAATGCATGAGGGAGGGGTATTTTAAGATACCCAAAAAATAAGAACTTCTTCCCTCTTTATTTATAAAAACACCCCTAAAATGAGGGTAACTTGGTCTTTTAAACACTAATTATATTTTAGTCCCTCATATTATTACACTTAAATCCCTTTATTTTAACAAAATTATGGCTAATTAGTTACACTTATCTCTTTTCACAACAAACTTATAATTATTTTACATATTCTTGTCATATTTTATAAACTATAATATTTTAAAAAAATCCAAAGCTACCGTGATGACCTACTCATTTTTGTCGACATTTCGATAGTTGTCTTGGTCAGTATTCTTGTGTGGATTAAAATGTACAAGTAGATGATGCATTAGTGTACAAGTGATTAAAGCAATTTGTCCTATCACATTTCAAATGCTCAAGACTATCTACGTTGTTGTCATTAGCATCAGTTTAATAATATTCTAACCCTTTTCACTCCGATTTTCGTTTGATTAAGATTGTTCACCAATTTGTTCTGGCGACTAGATTAAATTTCAAAACCTTGCACATACGGGTTTGATATTAGCTTTATTCGTATTTTGTATGTTTGTGTATTTACTTGGTTGGGTGCACACACTTACATGGGTTAGCAGGTAGTAGATTGACATCAAACAAGCTCACTTGTTTTATCTAATTGGTTGTATTAAAAAACTTTATATAATACCATATTCAACAAAATGGAATTTTAGTTTTCATAAAAAAATTATAAAAACGTTTTTAGAAGCATTTTCGTTTTCATAAAACCTTTTTTTATAAAAACTTTTTTTAGAAGTTTGGTAAATAAGTTTTCCACCAACAAACTTATAGGAAAAAACTCTATAATCTAAACATATTACATCTTCAAAAAACTGAATACCAGATTCTATTGCAGTTTTTTAGGATTATAAGTACAAAAATACTCTTATAGGGAGGGGTATTTTAAGATACCCAAAAATAAGAACTTTTCTCCCACTTTATTTATAGAAAGACCCCTGAAAATGAGGGTAGTTTAGTCTTTTAAACACTATTTATTTTTTAGCCCCTAAACTTATTACACTTAAATCCCTAAGATTTTAACAAAATTATAGATAATTAGTTACAATTCACCCATCTACAACAAACTTGTAACTTTTTTTACGTATTCTTGACATATCTTATAAACTATACTGTTTAAAAAAATCCAAAGATAGCATGACGACCTACACATTTTTGTCAACGTTTCGGTAGTTGTCTTGTTCAATATCGACGCACGGATTAAAAGGTACAAGTCGATAATGCTTTAATATACAAGTAATTAATACTTGATCTAATGCGCCTAATCTACAAAGATGGGCTCCATCTATGCAAACAAAAACAAAAAGAATTAAAAGTACCGTAACATAAAATGAAGATATTATGTGTCACATCTTATTTTACTAAAACTGCATAATACCTGTACTTAGATATATCTTATAAAAACTTAAAACTAACTACAACAAACTTCCTAAATAAAGGGGTGTCAAATCTAAAATTAAACCCTAATGCACTTTTATAGTTACTACTATAAATACATAGCAGAACACCCCTATATCTATTGCTAAACAAAGTTAAAAAATGGATCCAGTTCTGAATTCAATTGTTGCGAAAAACCAAGCATGTGAGATTCAAAATTCTAAGGTTATTTCTCTTATATCGCAGCAGTGAATAATTGTTTTCTTTTATTTACTTTTATGTGAATGTTAACTTGTTTGATTTTTCAGATTCAGTTGCATGATGAACATGCCAATTTAAATAACCCATTTGTCGAACAATCTTCTAAGGTATTCATTTTGCTGGTTTTAAGTATTATTTTTGCGTATATCTTTCATATTAACATGTTCGTTATGTTATTATATGTGTGTTGTATTGCAGGATGATAGTGATAAAAATGTTGGTATTATTTCTTATGGTGCAATGTTTAGTCCATACAAGTCTAATCTTTAATGTGAATTTAATGAAGAGGTAATTTTAAGGTTTATTTAAATTTTTTTTAACTTTTGTATTCAATTTTTGTCCTTTTAAGGATCAAAAGTTTGAGACTCAAAGGAAGAGATCCAAGAGACTCTCTGAATGGAAATTGAGTGAGGTTATTAATTTAGACGATTCTAAAGACAATGACAAAGAAGAGGAATTAGAAGATACTCCAAATTCAAGCACAAACCAGAAACCCGATTAAAAATACCTCGAGTGTCAATTCAGAAGCGGGACAGATTTCATGTAGTCTAATATGAAATCTATCAAGTGTTTTTATGTTTTTTTTTTCATTTTCGGTTGTTATGTTTGATCTAGACGTATGAATAAAGTTTATTTTATATTTGAACTTTATTTTTGGTGTTAATATAATGCAGTTATTGACTATATTAATAAAGTTCAAAATAAAGTTAGTATCCTAAATTTACAAGTCAACTAAACTTATATAAGTTAATATCCTAAAGTTGTAATAAATAGATATTGCGATTAGATATAGTCAAGCTGAAATTATAAAATATTGCAGTTATTCTTGGATATTAATCTAATAATTTGTATTTCTTAATTAAAAATAATAAAGTAATAAACTTTAAAGCTAAACAAAAAAACTGAACTTACTATGATATAAAGTTAATAAAGATATAAACTCTTAACATCCTATTTTTTACAAGAACTGTTTTTAAAATTTTATAAAAATATAATTTTTTATACATATAAAAACAAAATTTAACAATTAAAGTTAAAGGTGTAAAACGTACTTACGAGTCAACTACTATTTTTTATTTTTATAAAAACAAAAATTTTAAACTTAAAGTTTATTGGATGAGTACCATGTGGATAATTAAAAAAAAAAGTTATGAACTTTAAAGAATAAAATTATAAACTTTATCATTTAACCAACAAAATAAACTTACTTTACAACTATAACAACTTATCTTTTATTTTTTGTCATTTGATTATCATCTTTAAAAAAAATCGAAACTTTACATGTGTAAAACATTATTTTACTTTATTTATAAACAAAACATTTTGTTTTTATAAAGAAAATATTCTTTTATAAACATTTTTGTAACAAGTAATATAAATAAAATAATCCAGAAATTTCCAATCTTTACTAGATAAATACTAAATTGTTTTGCAAATTTTTAGGAATTATAAGTTTAACTATATTGTTCTATATAATATTAGTCAGTTTCAAAAGAATTCTTTACCAACTTGACTAGATACATAGTAGACAGTGTTGCATATTTTCAAGGATTATAAGTTAAAAGTAGACTCATATAGATAAGATTAGTTAGAAACTAAAAATCTGAACTTAGTATGATATAAAGTTAATAAAGATATAAATTCTTAACTTCCTATTTTTTTTTTATAAAAACAGTTCTTGAAATTTTATAAAAATACAAATTTTTTATATCTATAAAAACCGAAATTTAACAATTTAAGTTAAAGCTCTAAAACGTACTTACGAGTCAAATACTATTTTTTATTTTTATAAAAACAAAAATTTTAAACTTAAAGTTTATTGGATGAGTACTATGTGGATATTTAAAAAAAGTTATGAACTTTAAAAAATAAAACCATACTTTATAATTTAACCAATAAAATAAACATACTTTACAATTATAACAACTTATCTTTTATTTTTTATCTTTTGATTATTAATTTTTATAAAAAAAACAATATTTTTTGTCTTTTTATTATTACTTTTTATAAAAAAAAACAAAACTTTACATATGTGTAACACTAATGACATATATTCACCACAATAATGTTATCATAAATATTATACGAATAAGAAAACTACCAGAAACAAGTGCCGCAATCCAAAGTGTCGCCCCCGCCGCATCGCGCGGGCACCCTACTAGTATATATATATAGGGTAAGGTTCATTTAAGAACCACCCTTATTGCGAGAACCAATGTGAACACAAAAAAATACATAAAAAATCCAAAAAACCCACAATTTTTTTTTATATTTTTCTAACAAAAATCGCTATATTTTGTTACAAAAAAAAAACGTTTTTTTTTTTCGAGTAACAGTTATGGGTGCACATGTGCATATGTATCATTTCTAGGACAAATTCCATAATATATTACCAGTAGTATAAAAATGCACTTTCATTTACACTACCATATGTAATACACTACTTTTTACATTACCAATATTAGAAATGCACATGTGCATCTATATGTATCAACATGAAATAAGGTGTTTTGGACAAAAAGTTTGTGATTTTAAATGATGAAGTAGGCCCATATACATGTATTTTGGTTAGTTATATCTAGTGGTTGATGGTTTGATTATATTTATCACTTTATGATGTAATATGTTGTTTGGATGGTATAAAGGGTGTTGATGTACATATAATAAAGTGAAATATTGGTAATAATATTGTATTATGGATGGTAAAAAGCAATGGTATTGTATTACGGATGGTAGGAGGTAATGGTAGTGTAGTATGGATGGTATGATAGATGAAAGGGATTGTGTATTCAAAGTGGTGTACTAAAACACGTTATAACATGTTCATATATATACATGCACATGTGCATTTCTAGTGTTAATGTTATAACAAGTTCATACATATAGATGCACATGTGCATTTCTATTATTGTTAATGTAAAAAGTGGTGTATTATGAATGGTAGTGTAAATGAAAGTGCAATTGTCTGATATTTGTAATGAATTACAGAATTTGTCAAAGAAATGATACAAATGCGCATGTGCATTGATAACTGTTACTCGATTTTTTTTTATTTTTTTTATTATTGACGAGATATAGCGATTTTTCCAAAAAAAAAAATAGTAAAAAAAATTTAGGTGTTTTTTAGATTTTTTTAGGTATTTTTTGGTTGTGTTCACATTGGTTCTCGTAGTAAAGGGTGGTTCGTAACGGATCCTTCTCCTATATATATATATATATGACATATATACTAGAATGATGAAAGTTATCTATTACGTTGTTTACTAGTATGGTATTTGTGACAAAAGGCATCGCAGTAACTGATATAACATAACATATAAGTATATACGATTCATCACGAGAGGAGAATAAGAAACATCCTCACATAACACGACAACATTTGAAGAAGGTGAGATAGTTGCGATAACATATACGTAGATGGAGGGTATTGGCACCTCAAAAGTCCGAGATGTAGATGGAGGGTGTTGGCACTAGGGCTGTAAACGAACCGAACAAACACGAACATGACCATGTTTGTGTTCGTTCGTTAAGGATATTAACTTGTTCGCAAACTGTTCACAAATGCATGCCGAACATAAGTTTATGTTCGTGTTCGTTCGTTAAAGAATTTTAGGTGCTGTTTGTTTTTTCAGAGGTAAAACATCTGCGGTCTGCAGACCACATCTGTAGCAGAAGAGGTGGACCAAACCTCTGCAGTCTGCAAGAAGAAGACTGTTTGTTTTTTTAACAAGCCTCAGCAGGATAACCCTTGAAGACCGGTAAGAAACGCTTCCGGCAGTAGCTGTTAAACAAAAGAGTGATGATCGGGAGCGGAATAGTCAAACTGGAAGCCAACGGAAGTTTCTTCAAACCAAAGATACCCACATCAATCATATGCATCAATATCAACGAAAAAATCATCAAGTTATGCACAATTGGCCAAAAAGTTCCACAAGTCTCAAATTTTGGTAAATGATGTATGCCAAACAGTAGTAAACCAATAGAAACGGAATAATTAACGACGACAAGGTATGTAATGCCAAGAAGTCCGAATAAGAGAATGCTCGGGACCTCACTGCTGTACGGCAGCGAAGGGGAGAAGGGAGGAGATCGACGGTAGCAGCAGGGGAGAAGGGAGGAGATCGGCGGCATGGAGAAGAGGCGGAGGAGCTACAGCGGCGGCGACTATGTAGAGGGGAGAAGATGAGAAGGAGCTAGGGTTTTCATTGGGGGTGTTTTGTTTGTGGTATCTGGCAAAATGAAAGAGGGGAGAAGAGGTTAGAAGACATAGACCCACGTCTGCACCAAGAAGAGGTGTCGCATACCTTTTTTAATGAAAGGTCTTCGAGAAAACAAACACGCTGCAGACTCAAACGTCTACGCGTGGTCTTGGGGCAGACATAAGAGGTCCTGAAGAGCTATTCACAAAAAACAAACACCCCCTTAGTTGTTCAAGAACAATTCATGAACACTGGTCTCGAAAACAAACGAACGCAAGAAAATAAAAATGAATATAAACGAACATTTAACTTGAAAATAAAAAATAAAAACATTGTTATCCTTAAACATTGGATATAAGTAGTAAATTACAACCATCAAATGATAAATCAAAACACAAGAAGTCTACTATATCACCAAACGATGAACCAAGTTTAACCAACTTAGAGATAATTATCCTCAAAAATGTCTTAGAATGTCCAAATTTTAGATAACTTAGAAAAAATAGGGTTTCAAGTTTTCAATATATTAGATAAAAGGTTTATTATTTATTATTTTTTAATATAGTCAAACTAACACGAACGAACGTAAACGAACGAATATGAAGGAACGTAACCGAACATGTTACCGAACGTTCACGAACGTAGTCGAACGAACGAGACCTGTTCGTGTTCGTTCGCTAAGCTAACCGAACGAAATTTTTTGTTTGTGTTCGTTCGTTAAGCTAATTGAACGAACATAAACGAACTTCCCGCCGAATAGTTCACAAACTGTTCGCTGAATGTTTGGTTCTTTTACAACCCTAATTGGCACCTCAAAATTCCAAGTAACATGAAGTCGTAGAGTGTAACACCCCGTGTTTCAAAAGTCAAAGTTAAAGTCAAGATTGAAGTCAAAGGGAGAAAAGATTGCTAATTGCGATCTGTCACTCCTAGCTCAAATATTGTTTTGACTTCTTTGACTTGTAATCGAATCTATTTATTTATTTGCTTTAGCTGTATTATGTGGAGTATCTATTAATAATCGAGGTTTAATCGCTATTTAATCGCATATTTATCGCTATCGCATTTGCAACTCGAATTATGTGTTCTGGATATTGTTTTACGTGTGTGTGTGTTGTCTATGTGTTACTTGTGCATGTTATGTTTATGTTGAGGTGTTAATCGCAATCGCAAATCTATCACATCGCAATCGAACCGCCAACGCTAAACGCAAGTTAATTATAGTGATTGAATGTTAGATATAGTAGTTATGTTGTTTGTGTAACTAATGGATAACACTATCGCAACGCTCAACACGCGAATCAAAACAACAAAACTCGTCGCGCCGGACACTAGGATCGAGTGGCCAACCGATCGAGTGGCCATCTGATCGGATTGTCATCCGATCGAGTTGTCACCCGATCAGGCTGCCACCCGATCGACCAGACACTCCACCACTTTCCTTTTTGGGAAACCCTATAAATACCCACCTCTCTCATCATTTGTGATGTGACAGCTCCTTATTCGACCAGCCAACCTCAAGCTCTCATTTCTCTCGATTTCTCTCGATTCTTGTAAGTTTCCAACCTAAATCTTGTACTTCTGTGATCTACACACACTTCTACTTCATTTTCACCTTTGAATCTTAACTTTTAACTGTGAAATCACCGGATTTGAGGTGTTCTAGGGTGATGTCATCATGGAGTTCCTATGAAGTTCAAGGTTTGGCTTCATTCCACCAAGAACAACTCAGATCTGAAGGATTTCCACATGAATAATCAATGTTTTCACATAGATCTACACATATTCATGGTTGAAAAGATTGAAAGAAGGTTTTCCAACTTTCTTTCAACTCTTTTACACTCAATGCACTCAAAACCGATAGAATCGGAGCTCGTTCTGATCTTCTAGTCTTTCTTAGTGATGGGTTAGTTCAAGATCTGAATTCTATCCGGGGAATAACTGATTTCGGGTTTGAACATAAACAACCGTCTTGAACCGTGAACTGGTCGGACTAGGGTGGTTCCGTTCGATCGGGTCACTTGGGTCGAGATGGGGTTCCTGTTGTTTAAGCAAGTTATCATAACGTCTCATTCAAAACTGCAAAAATCTTCAACGAAAACAAGTGACAAGACGATCAGGAGTTTGGGACGGATTGCCGTCCGATCGGATTGCCATCCGATCGACTGGCCATCCGATCGGGTTGCACTTGGTTCCACACTTAAACTTTTCATTCAAACTTCCAAGGCTCTGAACGTCGAACGGATTGCTGTCCGATCGGGTGACGTCTGGGACTTTGGTACTTGATCAATTTTCAAAGATCATCAGTAACTAACGGATTGCCACCCAAACGGATTTCCATCCGATCGAGCGACCGTCCTGCTGTGAACTTGTTCTCAACTAAGAAGCCTCGCCAATCGGATCACCGTCCGATTGAACCGCCGTCCGATCGACCGACCTGAAGGGTAGAGATACTTCTATATTTCCAAAATGCTACAACGAAAACTTCAAAGGACAAACCATCATACACAAACACACCCTTACCAAACGAGGTGTCAATCCAATCGAATGGCCATTCGATCGGATGACCATCCGAACGGATTGACATCTGATCGTCTGGCCATCCGATCGGATTGCCATCTGATCGGGTTACCATCCGATACTTGGTACTCTTGCATTGTTTTACGCGCCGCTCATCGTTTATGCTATCGTTAACTGTTCAGGCTAATCTCTCTCAGCACTCCCTTCATTCCAAGGCAGTGTTTATTAAGTTAAACAATATCTGTGAGTATACTCGATCCCTTTTTGCTTTATGCACTTTTGCGTGTTACATACGTTACTTATTCTAAATCACATCGAACACACAACGCAAACACTATTTATACGCTGACCTTTAATGCATGTTATACGTGACTCGATGAATGCCTGTTTGTTATGTTAACACATTGATTGCTGTCTACCTGCCTTAGCAACGATAGTACTATAGTTTAGACTCCGCACCTGTTCACTCAGGGGTTGTTAAGGACAATACTTCACGTGTTCGCAGTGGTGAACATGTGATGCGCACTCGCCATTCGCAGTCAACTCGCAGTCATTGGTATTGATAGGATCTTTGTCGATAACTTACATGCTTCACATTATACGTTATACATGCTGGTTACGCGTAAACAATTTCGAACTCTATTATGCTATTACCAAACTTGTATGCTCACCTTTACACTCTGTGTATTGACCTTTATTTTAACGTATATGACAGGTGTTTGAATGCATAGGATGTGGCTTACCTGCTTTTGTGGAATCAAGTAGGACCAAGAGTCTAGAAACAAAGACAATTTATATTTTATTTGAATCTGAGTCCTCGGAACATGTTTGTTTGAGAATATCTATGACTGTAATAATTAGATTACTTAATGGATTATGGTATGGGACATAATATTAACTATTTGGTAATTTAGTCGTTATGGAATTTCTCTTGACAATCTGTTTCGCTCAGTGCCATGCCCCGATGTTTCCGTCATCGGTTGGGGTGTGACATATTGGTATCAGAGCCATAACTATAGGGAATTAGGCAAGACTCGACCTAGTCCGGGTTGATGTCTTAGAATGACCTAGTCTATAGTCTAAGTACCAACATACCGACTTGTGCATGCCCAGTAGGGGTTCTGTACGAGCTTACTCTCTGCTTCTCGCTCGAACTCGCTGTACACTACACACTTGCGCGAACATCGCATACTACAGTTCCGCGCAAGATCAGCCTTTCCTAAGGCTGATTGCACACACAAACGAATGATCTGATTAGGATTAGGTGTGAAAACCGCAAACTCTCGACCAAATTTCTCTTTCGAATTGCTATTTTACTACCAGCAGGAGAAATTGCGTTGAATCAGGAGTGAAATCCATACTTCGACGCATACCTCCTTATCTATCTCGTGATTTCATCACACAAGCAGGAACGTAGTCGCTAAGTTAGGGGTGAAACCCGAACCTTGATGACTCGTTCTACTCTTTAATGTGGTTTTACAACACTCTCACCAAAGCTTCGATAGACTCCAACGACTTGGGTCACACTGTAACTGGAAGGATGCGTGCCGATCGCTCGAATCGAAGCGAGAGCACAGTCCCAAAGGCCAAAGTGTGCACTTAAAGCCCTTGTAAATAGTCGAATCACTTTGGATAGTCAACGTCTATCTAGCCGAGACAATCTACCCTCGATTTTATGTGTTTCGATTCTGGAACCCGCAGCCGCCAACTCTGTGATTTATCGATTTTATGCGGATTTTATGTGTTTACATGTTTCGATTTTGGTGATTTATTCGTTTTCGCTGTTCATTTCGATCAACACGCACAACTCGCATTGGACATCTATCTCAAATCGCTGGTCATTATTCGCAATCGCTGCTCGATACTCGCAATCGCTATATTTAATCACTATACATGCTGTGAAGGATAGGGAATACGTGCAACATATAGAATGGTTTCTGTGTTCTGACTGCCTAATGTGCTTCTGTTCCATACGTGTTCTACGTGCTTATGTGCTTATTTGATTCTGTGTTTATGTGGATACGTGTTCCTGAGCTTTATGGTGGATCGCTAGACTATACTAGGGATAATCGAATAGTGTTTTGAATCCTATGGCGCTGTCTATTGCAGACAATGTCGTCATCTGGATCCCTACACTCATGAGCTGCTAGGCGTAAGCACGCCAACAAGCGACTTGCTTCTCTCGTCGCCAACCAAATCGCTAAAGTCATTCCCTAAATCATGAGTGAACTGAACGAGAATGCAAGCAAATCTTCTGAAGAGTCCCGAACTGATTCGCCAAAAGCTGCTTTTAGCTTCAAGCAGTTCAAAGCCTGCGGACCGAAAGAGTTCACTGGTGAAGATGGTCCTATGGCTATGTTCCAATGGTTTGATTCTATCGAAGTCACCCTGCGCCAGAGTGGCTGTCCTGACAATCTCCGCACTCTGAATGCAACTGGCATCTTCCAGTCCCGCGCTTTAGACTGGTGGACGGCTGAGAGAAACAAACGCGGAAATGATGCAGCTTACGGGCTAACATGGGATGAGTTGAAGGACGCGATGATGGAAGAGTTCCGCCCTCCCCATGAGCGCCAAAAGTTGGAGGATGAATTCTGGCACATTAAGCAGAAAGATGGTGACAACGCTGGTTTGACTGCGCGCTTCAAGCAGTTGAGTATAGTCTGCCCGGACCAAGTCAAGACGCTCGAAATCTCCATCAAGAAGTATATCCGTGCTCTTCCGGATTGCGTGGCTGATCTTGTTCAAGCAGCAAAGACGTCAACGATTGAATAAACCTACTTGCTCGCTACTGAGATCAACGACAAGCGAGTCAAGTCTGGTGTCTGGGATAAAACTCCCAAGAATCTGCATCAAGCTACTACTGCTTCAACCGCTGAAACCGCCACCGCTCCTTAGTCTTCCAAGCTCTGGAGGCGCAAGAGAAAGAATAACAGAAGTTCCAGCAACAAGAACTGCGCTGTGACCAATGCTGCCCCGCTCCAATCAGTTCCAGCTCCCCGGCAACATCAACACCGCCAAGTAGCGGCCCCGGTTACCAACGCACCGCCGGCAAAGCGTGCGTATACTGGTCCTCGTCCAGTTTGCCCTACTTGTACCTA
Source organism: Helianthus tuberosus (assembly GCA_030545235.1). Classification (NCBI taxonomy): domain Eukaryota; kingdom Viridiplantae; phylum Streptophyta; class Magnoliopsida; order Asterales; family Asteraceae; genus Helianthus; species Helianthus tuberosus. The sequence continues at coordinate 150,179 of JARYGA010055497.1, read as the reverse complement.
TTACCACCCAGTGGGAATCGCCTGCAGATACTGTAGGCATTGCAACATGTACGGCCATTTCACCGCCAACTGCCGAACAGGTCCACGCCAAAACCCTGCTCCAACACAGGGTCAAGCTCCTGCACAACAAGCTCTACTTGCTGCTCCTCAAGGCCATCAAGCGGCTCATGCACCCGCGGTCAATGCTAGAGCTTGCTATGCGTGTGGTGATCCCAACCACTTCGCCAACATGTGCCTGAACCAAGTGGTCAAGCAAGAGCCACAACAACAGCAGCCTCAACAACAGCAGCAACAACCAGCAGCCCGCGCACGTGCATTCAACATTAACGCCCGCCAGGCTCAAGCCGATAACAATGTGGTCAATGGTACGTTCCTTGTGAATGGTATATATGCTACGTGTTTATTTGATACTGGAGCAGATAACTGTTTTGTATCGTTTGAATTCGAAAAGCTCCTCAATCGTAAGCGTGCTCATCTCCCCTCGACGTTCGATGTTGAAGTTGCCACCAGAAGAACCATCGCCGTCAATTCTATTCTTCGTGATTGTACTCTCGAACTCAACAATCACGTCTTTCCTATCGACCTTATTTCGATGCAGCTCGGTAGTTTTGACGTCATAGTAGGCATGGACATTCTTCGTGAAAACCATGCTGAAGTTGTTTGCTTCGATAAGATGATTCGATTCTCGCTCGCTAATGGTGATCAATTGTGTGTTTTTGGTGAAGTCGCGTCGAAGAAACTCCAACTCATGTCGTGTGTCCAGGCTAGCAAGTATCTCCGCAAGGAATACCAAGCTTTCTTGGCACACATTGTAGTAGCGGAGAAAAAGGAAGTTAAGGAGGTGGACCAGGTCCCCGTTGTTCGTGAATTTCCCAACGTGTTTCCTGATGAGCTACCAGGTTTACCACCCGCTCGTGATATCGATTTCCGAATCGACCTTATTCCTGGAGCCAACCCTGTTGCTAAAGCGCCGTATTGCCTCGCTCCCTCCGAAATGCGCGAACTCTCGAGTCAGCTCCAGGAACTTCTTGATAAAGGCTTTATTCGCCCTAGCACCTCTCCATGGGGTGCGCCTGTCCTTTTCGTCAAAAAGAAGGATGGTTCGTTTAGGATGTGCATCGACAATAGGGAGTTGAATAAGTTGACAATCAAGAACCGCTATCCCTTGCCCCGAATCGATGATTTATTTGATCAGTTACAAGGTGCTACGTGTTTTTCTAAGATCGATTTGCGCTCAGGCTATCATCAATTACGCATTCAAGAGGAGGATATTCCCAAAACTGCTTTTTGAACCCGCTATGGTCACTATGAGTTCATTGTCATGTCTTTTGGTATGACTAACACTCGTGCAGTCTTCATGGACTTGATGAATCGAGTGTGCAAACCCTTTCTTGATCACTTCGTAATTGTATTCATCGACGATATCCTGATCTATTCCAAATCAAAAGCCGAACACTCGCAGCATCTACGTTTGGTTCTTGAGTTACTCCAGGGAAACCGTCTCTACGCCAAATTCTCAAAGTGTGAATTCTGGCTGGAGGAGGTCCAATTCTTGGGTTACATTGTCAATAGTCACGGTATCCACGTTGATCCTGCGAAGATCGAAGCTGTTAAGAGTTGGGTTACGCCCGAGAATCCGTCTGAAGTCCGTTCTTTCCTCGGACTGGCAGGCTATTACCGCCGTTTTATCAAAGGTTTCTCCAAAATCGTCGTGCCGCTTACCTCTCTGACGCACAAGGATAAACCTTTTGTTTGGGGAACCAAACAGGAGGAAGCCTTTCAAACCCTCAGGACCATGCTTTGCAATGCTCCCGTGCCCTCACTGCCCGATGGAAATGATAACTTCGTAGTTTACTGCGATGCCTCAAACCTTGGTCTTGGTTGCGTTCTTATGCAACGAGACAGGGTTATCGCGTACATTTCTTGACAGCTCAAGATCCACGAGAAGAACTACACCACACATGACCTCGAGCTTGGCGAAGTTGTTTTTGCGTTAAAGATTTGGCGACACTACCTTTACGGTACCAAGTGTACGATCTTCACCGATCATAGGAGCCTACAACATATCTTTGACTAGAAAGAACTGAATATGCGTCAACACAGGTGGGTAGAACTACTCAACGATTATGACTGTGAGATCCGTTACCATCCAGGCAAAGCAAACGTCGTTGCCGATGCTCTCAGTCGACGAAGCTACTTGCTTAGCATTCAAAATTCCCAAGCCTAGTTTAACCTCGAAGCTCTTATCCGTGACGCGCAACATGCTTGTTTTACCGAGCGAACTTTGAAGAAGGAAAGGATTCAAAACTATGGCGCCCAACTCGAGAATAAATCTAATGGTATTTTTCATTACTTTGACCGAATTTGGATTCCCAAGCGTACGAACTTGCGACAATTTCTGACGGACGAAGCCCACAAATCTCGATATTCCATTCATCCCGGTGCTGACAAGATTTAACAGGACATGCGCTACAAGTACTGGTGGCTGGGAATGAAGAAGGATATCGCAATCTATGTTTCGAAATGCCTGACTTGTTCCAAGGTCAAGGCTGAGCATCAAAGACCCTCTGGCTTACTCGTTCAACCCGAGATCCCGATGTGGAAATGGGAGAGTATAGCTATGGACTTCATAACGAAACTCCCGCGTACTCAATCTGGTTGTCACGGCCCCCGATCCAGTTTCCCGGGTCGATTGCCGCGAGACAGAAAACCCGTGGTATTTAATTTTGGCAGCGGAAATTTTACAGGATCTTTTAAAACTGAAAACACCCGATTATTTTATTTCAAGTTTCGGGATAAACCCCGTAGTTTACAATAGAGGAATTTCACTGGGAAATCCCCTGGTTACAAAAACATGTTTATTTATTTACTGAGCCACTTTATCCAAGCTGATAGTGCTACGCGGCACTTTTCCCTGGTTCACAGTAAATCACCTGAAACATGTTTAAAAAGATTTTATCAGCGGGGAAATATTGGCGAGTCATTCAATTTGCATAAAATGACACATTGTTATAGATTACAGTATTAAGAGCGATTACAATTGCCTCTATCTTATAATTAGCTGGTTCAGTTGTCACTCGACCGGATCTATGACTGTGGTCATATCACTATTGGGTCCTTTCACCCAAAAGTGACGTGTATTACTATTTAGGTCCTTTCACCTAAAAGAGATTAACACTGTAGTCATTGTGCACAATACCCCACTAACTGCCAGTAATTTAAGATAACAAAGACTTAATCCCTGTAACATATAACTGGAAAACATTGAGGTATTGTAAAACACTTTTGAAAAAAAAGAGAATGACTCACATTGCAAATTTAATTGGACAGAGTTTTGCCTACTGATTTAACCTCGTAACCTACTTAAATAACAATGCACACGAAACTAGGTTAGTAACTTAATACAACATTTACAATAGGCTCACGAAATCAAAACCCTCACGACGAATGACAAAGTATAGCCCGTATTTGGGCAGCACTTAAACATCCATCGGATCGGTTTCAATCGATCGGACATTGTATCGTAGCAGTGATCGAGTTATTACCCCGTAATCGTAGCAGCGTTTCCCTACTTTGAATGTGATTTCTAAGCAGAAAGATAGCGATTTTGATGAATTTCTTGAGCACAGACGAGATGCCAATGCACGTCCCATTTATAGCAGAAAATTGAGTTTTAAGCGGCCCGCGTAAACTCGAAGAATAACCTACGCGGCCCGCAAGGGCCACCCTAGTTACGGCTAGGGCTGTCGTGTCACCCCGTAGGTCTGCCACGTGTCAGACACGTGGCATTGATCGTTATCCGGAGATTAGTCTATCTGTCGTGCCCCGCGTAGACTATCCTTAAGTCTTACGCGGCCCGCGACAGACCAATAAAATTGAATTTCTTGGTTTTTCATAAGAATTAGGGTTTTAGGGGTCCGAGTTTCTACTTACAAAGTGTTGTGGGACATTTTCGTGCAGGTCCTTACATCCTCCCCACCTTATTTAAAATCTCGTCCTCGAGATTTACTAAAATAGGTAAGGATACTTCCGCTTCATTTGCGATTCCAGTTCCCAGGTATACTCAGGTCCTCTTTTTGAATCCCACTTTACTTTGACCAGCACCAATCTTTTGTGCTTGAGGAACTTAATCTTTCTGTCTTCTATTTGGAGCGGTTTCTAGACAAATTTTAATTTTTCATTTACCTCTATATCTTGAAGAGGTACTACCAGTGATTCGTCCGATAAACATTTCTTGAGATTAGAGACATGAAATACGTCATGTACTCCAGCTAGCTCTTCTGGTAGTTGCAAGCGATAGGCAACTGGTCCTATCCGTTGGATAACAGGGTGTTAGGATCTGAGTTTGGATTGATTGTGTTTTACGTTTGATTTAAAGATGAACAATGAACAAGTAATGCAACGGAATATAAATGGAATTAAACTTTGCACACAATCAAACAGGAGAATTGCTTTAAACACACATTTTCAACATAGAATCGAAAGATTGAATTTATTTCAACAACGATTACAATGCATGCATGTAACAAACTCCCCCTCAGCCTGAGCTCACAGTGTTTGTTCGTACAGGAGAAAACTGGTGAAGAGCTAATAGAACAGTATAGGGTAGTGTTCTATTTATAGGCACGGACAAACCACTGTGGCATCTTTGCTGACGTCACCATGAAAGTGACATCTAACCTACTAACAAACTCTAACAACTGATCTATACAAACACTTCTATGCTAACAACTGTTTACAATACATAACATAAAGAAGAACTAAACTACTGCTATATCCTTCCACTGTTGTGACTCCAGCAGCACTTGATATCTTCAGCAGTAGATTGACCATCAGAGCTTTAGTTTTCATCAGTCTTTGACTTAATCAGAAGTTGTAGGTCAGCAGTTGTAAAGGATCAGTGGATTGGAGATCATCAGATGTTGAAACCACTTTCAAGGGGAGAGACTTGTATACATTCACTGCTTATTCTGGATCCACTGCTCTGATCCAGTTTTGGCTTTAATTATCTGTTCCTCTGATAGGGTTCAATCCCAACAATCTCCCCCTGGAACAGATTATGTCAAAACCCTTCATTATTGTAGATCTTTATTGCCTCATCAACAGTTCCCTTATCTGACCTTTAAGTTGCAATTCAAAATCTAGGGCATCTGTATAATCTTCATCCCTGCAAAGTGGAAGATCAAGGAGATCCTGCAGATCTTCAACACTTAGGACAAGTGCTTGGTCCCTTTGATATTTTCTTCACTTCTCCACTAGACTTGATCACTGTCAGTACATGGGTCTGTTTATCAGTTTTCCATTTTAGTACTTTTGAGTCTGGTGGGTTTCTTGGGTGATTTTTTTTTGATGAGGAGATGGGAGATGGTGGCCTAGTGATGACCGACCTTTCAGTGCTTTGAGCTTTAGCAAGTGCAGGAATTTCAGCCATCATTTATTTGAGAACCACTTTTAAAATTTCATCACCAGCTGCTTGATCCTCTGGTGTTTCTGCATCCATCTGTTTTTGTCTTCTTCTTTGATAAAGAATGGCACCAGGTGGAGCAGTGGTTTTCCTGACTTGCAGCTTTGGTGGTCTTTCTGAAACCTCTGCCTCAGGATAGTCAGGTTTTTGTGGAACTTTTGGATCTTTCTTTCTTAGTTCCTCCAACCTTTTCTAGGTGGTCCTGACTTTGTCTTCTTTCCATCTCATCAATTGATTTTTTGACCCATAATCAGCAGTGATTAATTCCTCTTTCATTCTCTTCAGCTCCAATGTCTTTTCAGGTATATTCTTTTTGTACTTTAACCAATCAGGAGGAGTATGTCTAACCTTGTTCTTGATCATGTCTTGAATCCTGGCTGCTTCACTTTCAAGCTCAGGAATGGTCCATTCTTTATACATGTATTTTTCTCCTTTGTATTTCTTAAAAGCCATGATGTTGTTAAGGTAGTCTTTTCTTAATGATTCATCTGCTCTTTCTGATATTTGTTGACATACATTCTTTGCAAACTGCTCTAAGGATCTGACTTGTGTGAGTAGAAATTGATAATGCCTTTGAATTTCTTTGTCAGATTTTCCTTGTGAGCTTCTTTTAGAGATATCCTCTGCTTGTTGAGCCTTAACTTTAAAGTATTCTTCAATGTTGTTAGGCCTAGGATATCCTTCAACTGGTGGAAAACTCCTTTTAGTAGGATAATCCTCATAGTAGAAGGATTTAATCTCTTCTCTGACTGCTACAAGTTCTAGAGGATATTGAAGTCCTGCAGGAGTGATGGTAGTGATTGGTTGTTGAACTTGGGTTGAAGAGAGAGGAACAGGGTTTGGAAAATTGACAAGTGCAAGAGATTGTGAAGATGTTGGTGGTGGTGATGAGGAATCATCATCAGGTAAAATTATCCTTCTCCTTTTTAGTTTAGGAAAGGCTGGTGGTGTGTTTGATGGTTGTGATGTGGTGATTTGAGTGGTGGTTATTGTGGTGGAAGGTGGCTGACTAACAGTTGTTGAAACAACTGGTATTTCAACCACTGTTGTCATTACAACAGATGTTGTAACATACGATGTCTTCTGCTTTTTAACAGGAGGTGATGGTGGTGATGATGATGTTTTTGGTGGTGAAGTGATCTTTGGTGGTGGTGGTGGTAAGGCAGTGGATGTGGTGTGTGTTGAAGTGGTGGCAGGTGTTTGGCTAGCAGTTGTTGAAACCACTGAAGTATCAGCAGTTGTTGATACAACAGGTGTTACAACAGTTGTTTGGGTGGAAGATTGATGTATGAGATTTTTTGTAGGTTTAGGAGTTTGCTTTGTGGGTCTGGATGGTGTGTGTTTGGGTTCCCTCACTTTTCTAGTGGGATTCTTTCTTTTTGGCTCAGGATTTTTGTCATCCTTTGGCTCAGAAATACCCTGCTCATTCAGCTCCATAAATGCTCTTTTCTCCTGTTCCCACCTGGCTTTATACTTAGCCAGTCTATCCCTTTTTACCTCTGCTAATGCATCAGCAACGGCATTAGTGGTAACATCAATCTTTTTGGACCCATCTGGCAAAGGGATGTCTTTGAGCATACTGTCTTTTTGTGGCTCAATGTACAGACCATCTTCGTATCCCTTCTTCTTCCACTGCTTGATTTTCTCCCCCTTTTTGGCATTATCTGGTGGTGGATTATCAAGAAAGAGAACAGTGGGAGGAGCAGTGCCAGTGGTGTTTAGAATGTGGGCCTTTATAGCCTTGATATCAGCTTGGGTATCTTTAAACCTTGATTCCATGAGATTTCTGAGTTTTTGGACTTGAATCTCATGTTGCTGATCAGCCAATTCTCTTTGTTGTTGGAGCAGTGGTTGAAACAAATTCCATTACTCATTTGCAGCAAGTGCATGTGGTGGTGCAGGTGCTTGAGCTGGAGCACCAGTGGTTGGTACCTTTTGAACTTTCAACAACTATTGCAGCATATCTTTTATTTCTGCAACAGAGGTATCCAGTTTGTCAACTCTGGCCGTCAAATCTCGGTACATTAAACCATCACCCAATTTAATGGGATCATCTGATTTCCCAATTGGAGTGGTTGTAACAGTGGTTGACCCAGGAAATGTATCCCAGAAGTCATCCACTGATGCCCCTTTGTCTTGGTACTGGGGACCTCTTCCTTCAAAATGAGAGTCTTGGTACTGGGGACCTCTTCCTTCAAAATGAGAAAAACTTTTTAGTGAACCAGTAAAAACCGGATATACAAATGTTCCCAGAGAAGAAACTGCCTTCAAGGAAGTCTGATTGATGGAACCACTATCCAAATGCAAACCAGTGGGTTCAGCACTTGTAGTTGCTGCTTCACTTGAACTACCACCAAGAGTTACTTGTAACTCAAGGGGTGCAACCTCCTCAGGCCTTGTTGGTGGGTTAGCAATGATTGATACATCAGACCCAGTCATTTGTGGAGGCATATTCTCATGAATAGGTGATTGAGAAGGACTGGTTTGTGTCTAGTTCAAATCAAGAGCATCCAACAATAATTTTGTTTGTGGGGGAATTATGGAGGTGAGGTTGGGTGTAGAAAGTGAATTTGCCACGGGCAGTGGCCTGTGGATGATGGATTCGAGTGAATCTAGAGCATCATATTGTGGAGTCCCTATGTGTACAACCTGTTCTTTTTGAGAAGAAGCAGGAGGAGTTTGAGGCATGGGTTGAGATATTTCTACCAATTGTTGTGAGGAAGTAGCAACAGTGGTTTATTGTGACTTTTGTGCTGTCACTGGCAGTTTCTCTGGTATCTCATCCTCCAGAGTTGCCTTTTTGGTAGGTTTGGGGTGCTTTTGTGTTTTCTTTTGTTTTGGCTTTTTGGTGATTTTAGGTGTGGGTTTCATAGCAGTTGTTTTGCTGCTATGATCACCTAGAGCAGTAGGCTCAGCAGCAGATACCTGAGGAGCAGTGGTAGCTGCTAAATTCTGCTCAGGGACCTCTGCTTTTGTTTTGCAAGGTGTTGATAATCTTGTAAAAGTTTCAGCAATTAAGCTGTTTATTTGAAAAGAGTCACCTTGTTTTAGTACATGAGCATCATCCTTACCAAATTTCTTTTTAAAGTAATAACTTAGAAATCTTGGAAAAAGTAAGAATGGCTTTTAATCAACATTTTTAACCAAATCATTAAAGATTTCCTAGGAGTAGTTAAAATTTTCATTTTGTAGAATAGCATATCCCAGGTTTTGAATCTTTAATGGTATCTCCTTGAAAGCAGTTGTTTTGTTTGAAACACACATCAAAAGGGTATGGAACAAAAATCTTGTTGCAGGTGGAAAACTACCCTTTTGTAAGGTATCCTTTTTCATTGAATCTGCATACCCTCTTTCAAGGAAATTAGTTTTTAACTCGTTTTTGGGAAAAGAAGTTTTACCTTGCTGATCATCGAGTTCAAAGACTTCCGAGATGGATTGTGGTGTGATTTTGACTGCTTTACCCATTAGAGAAGAGTTAATGGCTATGACATCTTCACCTTGTTTTTCAAGAGTAACATTTTTCCAAAACTCTCTCTGGGTTTTCAGGTAAATCGGAGCATCTGCTATCAGCAAAGTTTTGTACTTTGATGCAGACATAGTGTCAATGATTGAATCGTAGATGTCGATGGTGCCAGGTTTTGTAAGAAGGCCCAGATAGTTATGAGGAGCTTTGTATGGGATTTCAATGGGTGTGGTAGCCATTTGAGTGGCCTTTTTGGAAGATAAAGACTTTGATTTTGTCATTACGACAAAGAAGAACGATGAATGATTTAGGAGAGATAGATGATAACTGCTTTGAGAAAAGAATTTTTATGAATTCGATTCGACAGTAAAACCCTGTTTGGGGGTTTTGAAGGGGGTTTTATAGAGGAAAAAGTGAATGCTGACGTGGCAGCGGTTACAAAAGATCTGACCGCTAAGTACTGTCCTCGTGCCAACCCCTGATGAATTGAAGGACAAGCGTTTTATGTAAACCACTGATGGAACAAGAACAGTGGTTGCAACGGAAATAATGAAACAGTGGGTGATTTTTACTATCAGTGGATAGCATATCAGTGGATAAGAACACTGATTTTGAACAACAGTGCTTATCAAGGAAAAGAGAGAACAGGGGTTGACTTTTCAATAGTGGACAGATTTTAAGCAGAACAGATGTTTGAACAAGACAGTGGTTATGGCAGACTTTTAAGGATTTTAATGAAAGATTCATTTTTAGCTATTTTTAAGGATGGATTTTTGATTTTCTGAAAACATTTTAATGCTTTTATTTATGGAAAAACAAGATTTTGCTTGTCATTCCATGTTTAGCATGCCAATCCTAGAGATCAAGCTTTCAAAGGTGGATGTGTCTAATGCTTTGGTTAGCACATCTGCCAGCTGATCCTTAGTTGGTACATGGTGCAGAGAAATCAAACCTTTTTCATAGCAATCCCTCACAAAGTGATGTCTGATATCTATGTGCTTGGTGGTTGAATGGGAGACTGGATTTTTGATGATGTTTTATGCTGCCTGACTATCCAACATGAGAGGTGTCTTTAAGGCAGTGATACCAAAATCCAACAGTTGATTTTGAAGCCAAAGCAGTTGGGCTGTACAGCTTGCAGCAGCTATATACTCTGCCTCAGCAGTGGATGTGGAAATAGCTGCTTGCTTTTTGCTTTGCCAAGACACTAAGCAGTTGCCTAGGAATTGGCACCCTCCTGAAGTGGACTTCCTTGTCTTGTCACATCCAGCAAAGTCACTATCTGAGAAACCTGAAAGCTCAATTTTACCATCAGCTGGATACCAGATACCAAGTATGGGAGCACCTTTTAGGTATCTGAATATCCTTTTTACAGCAATAAGGTTTGACTTTCTAGGGGCTGATTGGGATCCTGCACAAACACATGTTGCAAACATGATGTCTGGCCTAGATGCAGTTAGGTACAATAAAGACCCAATCATGCTTCTATATAAAGTTTGATCAACCAAATCATCCTTTTCATCAGACATGACAATTTTATTGGTTGCAATGGGTGTACTACATGGCTTACAATCATCCATCTCAAATTTCTTTAAAAGTTCTTTGGCATATTTGCCTTGATGGATAAAGGTGCCATTTTGCAGTTGCCTTACTTGGAAACCAAGAAAGCACTGGAGCTCACCCATTGCACTCATTTCAAACTCAGCTGTCATGAGTTGCCTAAACTCCTCACACATTTTATTACATGTGCTTCCAAATATGATGTCATCCACATAAATCTGGACAATCATCAAATCCTTTCCTCTCCATTTTAAAAATAGTGTTTTGTCTATTTTACCTCTTGTGAAACCAATGGATAGTAGGAAAGTGGAAAGAGTTTCATACCAGGCCCTTGGTGCTTGTTTCAGGCCATACAAAGCTTTATTTAGCTTGTAGACATGATTTGGATTAAATGGATCCTCAAAGCCTGGAGGTTGACAAACATAAACCTCTTCTTGAATCTTAACATAGAGGAATGCACATTTAATGTCCATTTGATACACCTTGATTTTGTGGTTGACATCAAAGGCCAGAAATAATCTGATAGCTTCAAGTCTTGCTACAGGGGCAAATGTTTCATCATAGTCAATGCCCTCTTCTTGTCTGAACCCTTGAACCACAAGCCTAGCTTTATTCTTGACAACAATGCCCCTTTCATCAATTTTTTTAAGACCCACTTTGTGCTAATAGGACTTACACCTTCTGGCAGTGGTACAATTTCCCATACTTGTTGTCTTTTGAATATTGGAGCTCCTCTTTCATGGCTTCTACCCAGCTGTTGTCTTTCAGTGCCTCTTGGTACTTGACTGGCTGATGGAGAGATAGAAAACCAGCAAAAAGACAGATGTTTTGGGATTGACTTCTTGTGAGCACCCCTTCATTGATGTTGCCAATGATTTGGTCAGGTGGATGAGATTTCAAGAAGATTAAATCTCCTTGGTATGGGACAATGGCATTTAATGGTGAAGGCTGTAGATGTGAATCATCTGAGCTAACCACTGCTGGTGACTTTGATGATCCAGCAGTGGCTTCAAATAGAGGTGGAGGAATAGGTGGAACTGGTGTGAAAACATGCTGACTTTTATCCACTGATGGAGGACTATCAACAGTGTTTGATGATGTGGAAGCAGGGGTTAAAGGGCTACTTTGGTCAACAACTGTTAAGGTAGCAGTGGTTGAGCTTTGACAGTTGTTTTGAACATCTGTTGCTCTTCCCATTGAGACAGACTTTTTTTGAGGAATGATGACTTCATACCCATAGTCTGATGATGAATCCTTTGATGGTCCTGCACTGTTAGTCTTGACAGCAGTATTTTCAAAAGTAAATTTATCAAGATCAAATAATTCTGCAGGATTTGCTGGGATTTTCATTGATGAAAGTTCATTGAACTTTACATTCAAAGTCTCTTCCACTATTTTGGTCCTTGTGTTAAACACTTTATAGGCCTTAGCAGTGGTTGAGTATCCCAGATGATAACCACAATCAATTTTGGCTGCAAACTTTGAGATAGAATCTTTTAAGTTTAAAATGAAGCATGGGCAGCCAAAAACTTTGAAATATGAAATCAATGGCTTTATTTTATACAGTAGTTCATAGGCAGTCTTTTGATGCCTGGGGTTGATTAAAACTCTGTTTTGGACATAGCAAGCAGTGTTTACTGCCTCTGCCCAAAAAGTTAATGGCAAACCTGAATCTGCAAGCATGGTTCTGGCAGCCTCAATCAAAGTTTTGTTCTTTCTCTCAACAACCCCGTTTTGTTCTGGTGTCCTTGGAATGTTGTATTGTCTCACAGTTCCTTTTGAGACACAAAAATCATCTAACTCCTTGTTCCTGAACTCTGTGCCATTATCACTTCTGAAAATTTTTACTGGAAGGTCAAACTGCTTTTCAACCTGTTTCACAAAGTCTCGCAGAATGCCTGCAGTCTCATCTTTTTAGTGTAAAAATTAAGTCCATGTAAACCTAGAAAAGTCATCAACAATAACCAGACAATATCTTTTCTTCCTAAGACTCATGACTTTAACTGGGCCAAACAAATCCATATGAAGCATTTGCAAACATTTGGTTTTTTGGACTCTTCAATAGATTTGTATGAGCTTTTATGTTGTTTTCCTTTTAAACAGGAAACACAATGCTCAGAACAGGTGAATAGTTTTTGAGGTAAACCTCTTACTAACCCCTGTTTTGAAATGGCAGTTATTGTCTTGAGATTTGCATGCCCCAATCTCCTGTGCCATAATTATGTCTCTTTGTTTGATGCAGCTGAGAACAGACATGCATCAGTCCTGGGGCTCTCTTTTGACATATCCACCACATAAACATTGCCACTTCTTTGAGCAACAAGTTGGGTTTTTCCAGTTTTTATTATTGCTTCAATCTTTTCAACCATTTCTGGTCCAACAATCCTACAACAATCCTTTGTGAAGAAAGAGCCATAGCCCTTATCACTCATCTGAGAGACACTTAGGAGGTTGAATTTTAGATTATCTATTAGATTAACATTTTCAAACTTAACTTTACCAGACTGCACAGTACCAAACCCCAAAACCTTTCCTTTACTATTATTCCCAAAGGATATATCACCCCCTCCATGTGTTTTGAAATCTTTGAGAAGGGCTCTACATCCTGTCATGTGCCTGGAGCCTCCACTATCTACATACCAAAGACTATCTAAGCATGCAGAAGCTCCCTGCACATGTAGTAAAGGATTAGTTCATTAGGGTCTCCAAAGACAATATGGCTTTGGATGGGGTCTCATCAGTGTCTAGGTTAAGTTCAGATGGATGGGCAGTGGTTAGGTCAGGGGTTTGGACAGTTTTGGGACTGTTTTTCTCTAACTACTGTTGGGGGTCTTGCCCAATGATCTGCTGATAACCAAAAGGATGCATGTTTACTCTTGGTTTAAAAGGCCTTTTGTAACAACTCTTTTGACAGATGTTTGGTTCAGCTGTTTTGTAACAATTGTTTGGACTAGCACAAACAGTGGTTGATTCTTGGTGAACTTGACAGATGATGTTGATGAACTCAAGGATGTTTTTGCAGTGTACTCATTCTTTTTTACATCAAAGTTTTTGAGATACACACATTCTTGAGTTTTGTGGTTTGTTTTACAACAGATGGTGCAGCTTTCAGCAGGTACAATGACACTTGTTTTGTTTAGATCATATGCTTTTAGATGAAAACAGTCTTTTGTTAGATGATTCTTCTTTTCAAAAAAATCACAAAACAGGTTTTTGATCTTTTCTCTTTTCTTCCTTTTCTCAGATTCCTTAGCAACATAGATTTGAACCACTGTTGGGATGTCTTTGATAGGAATAACCTTTGCTTTTGGAGCTGTGACACCATCAGTGGTTGTGAAATCCATAGGCTTGAAATTTTCAAGAATGTCACACTCATCAGACCATGTGGGTTTAAATTGGTATTTCTCAATTTCCTCAAAGGTTGAGGACCCCGTAGATCTTTCCAGAGTGATTTTGTTACGAGGTTTGTCAGTTATCTTAACTTCTTGGCCATTCTTGTTGGTTGGTTTTATTTCAGATGAACCAGCTTGTTTTGCAGCAGTGTTTTCAAGTTCATCATATTTTCTATATCCTATTCCAAACTTGACATTGCTTTCAAGCTGTTTCTCAAGCATGACCTCATAACCTTTGCAAGACTCCACCCATCTTTCACAAGTGATTTGGGTGGACTCCAACTCCTTTTTACAACCTTGGTATTTTTCTACCATAGTCTGGAGTTGGGTCTTGGTTATGCTTTGCTCTTCTTTGAGACTGCATATTTCTTTGTCTTTTTCAGCCAATTTGTTTTTAAGTTCTTTCAATGACTTTTCAAATTTGACCTCATCGGTTAAGACTTTATCCCTAAGGTTTTCATTCACCTCTTTAATGCTAGCAAATGCAATAATGCATTTGTCTGAACACAGATTTTCAAGAACCTGAGGTGATACCTTTGCAGCAGCCATCATGGCACAATCACATTGATGATCACTTTCTTCATCAGCTCTCTCTTCTTTCTCACCTGCTTTCTTCTCTTCTTTTTCTTCTTTGGACCAGGGGTCAAACAGTGGTTCAATCAGGGTTTCTGAATTTTCTCCCAGCAGTAGTTCACCAGCAACTGCAGTAACCACTGCTTCAGCCACTTCATCCACTGTTTCAGCACTTAGCTGTTCACCTTCAGCTTCTACCCCTTCTGGTATTGACTCTAATTCCATCAGACAAAATTCATCATTAAAAGTATCATTAGAAGCATAGAGTGCAAAATTTTTATCACCAAGCTCATCAGGCATGCTGCTCCAGTCAACAAAGCCTTGGGTGAAAAAGCTTTGCTGATCTGGTTAAACCACTGTTGGAGCAGCTTGTTGAGGTGCAATAGGTTGCACTTGTGCCTGAGGGACAGGGGCTTGAACATACTGATTTTTGGAACAGTGGTTTGAACATAATGCACAGGCACAGGGGTTGCAGCATAGTGAGCAGTGTTAACATGGGCTGCAGGGGTATATTGGGTATTGTGCACAATGCTTTGATGTTGTTATTATTGGATGAGTTATTATTGGACAAGTGGTTTGACTCCTGCATTCCCTAGCAAAATGACCTAGCCTATTGCATTTATAACACTTAATTTTTGACTTATCCAACCCTACTTTTAAATTCCCATGTAACCCTGGGAATTTTCTCCCTGTTCTTTTATACAATTTGCTTGTTCTCACACTAAGCAAAGCCAATTGATGCAAAATGTCCATTTCTTCTAAGAAAGTGGGATCAAAGTGTTGCAAATCATTGAGTTCAAAGCACAAATTATCAGAGTTCTGGCTTTCTCCATTTGCTATGAAGGCAAAGTTGGATGAGTTAGGATCAGAGTTGAAATTACCTCCAGCAGTTATGTCAATAAAATGATCATAACTCTGATCCTTACTGCTGCCAGACTCTTCTTGACCCAAAAGAGAGTGTTACCAAATGAATAGTCATCTGTAACTTTGCCAGACTCTTGCAACTTCTTTTTCTGGTTTAACTCCCTTTCATAGGTCAGGAGTCTACCATGAAGTTGGGTCAGTGTTAGATCTTTGAACTCAACAGAGTTTCTAGTCACAAAGGCAATTGTATCCCATTTTTCTGGTAGTGATCTAAGAAACCTGCTCTTTTGGGTAGATTTAGGAAATTCAACCTTAACAAGTCTTAGCTCACTAATGAGACAGCTGAATCTCTCAAACTGTTGAGTCAATGACTCGCCCTTAATGTGACAAAAGGTTTCATACTGCTGATTCAGAATTTCCCTATTGTTTTCAATAACTTCTTCTGTTCCCCCGAATTGTTCCTTAAGTGCATCCCATAGCTCTTTGGCACTATTACAATGTAACAGTCCAGCATAGATTTCATTGGGTAATGCAGATGCTATGATGCTAAATGCTTTGGCATCCAATTCGAACTTTTGAAAATCAGTTTCAGTATAGTTTTCAGATTTTTTAGGTTTGAATTTCTTTGAATCCTCAGCACTTGGCACCATAGGAACATGGGGCCCAAAAACAACTGATCTCCAATATCCAGTGTTCTGTTGAGCAAGGATATGACCCATCCTTCTCTCCCAGATGTTGTATTCATTTCGTTTCAGCATGGGTGGTTTGAAAAGTGAGCCGATGTTATTCTTATCATCTTGATATTGTGACGTCATCCTGGTTGTTTCACAGGTACTGATTAATCAACTTTGATGGTGATTAAGCCTTACTCTGTTTTTCAACAAAATGAACAACTATCAGTATCAACAATTGTGAGCTGAACTATTTATGTCAAAATGATTGTTAAATCAAATTTGACTGTCTGAGCTCTGATACCAATTGTTAGGATCTGAGTTTGGATTGATTGTGTTTTACGTTTGATTTAAGATGAACAATGAACAAGTAATGCAGCGGAATATAAATGGAATTAAACTTTGCACACAATCAAACAGGAGAATTACTTTAATCACACATTTTCAACATAGAACCGAAAGATTGAATTTATTTCAACAACGATTACAATGCATGCATGTAACAAACTCCCCCTCAGCCTGAGCTCACAGTGTTTGTTCGTACAGGAGAAAAGTGGTGAAGAGCTAATAGAACAGTACAGTACAGGGTACTATTCTATTTATAGGCACGGATAAACCACTGTGGCATCTTTGCTGACGTCACCATGAAAGTGACATCTAACCTCCTAACAAACTCTAACAACTGATCTATACAAACACTGTTATGCTAACAACTATTAACAATACATAACATAAAGAAGAACTAAACTACTGCTATATCCTTCCACTGTTGTGAGTCCAGCAGTACTTGATATCTTCAGCAGTAGATTGACCAGCAGAGCTTTAGTTTTCATCAGTCTTTGACTTGATTAGTAGTTGTTGGTCAGCAGTTGTAAAGGATCAGTGGATTGGAGATCATCAGATGTTGAAACCACTTTCAAGGGGAGAGACTTGTATACATTCACTGCTTATTCTGGATCCACTGCTCTGATCCAGTTTTGGCTTAAATTATATGTTCCTCTGATAGGGTTCAATTCCAACACAGGGAATGGTCCTATGTACCTTGGACTTAGCTTTCCCTTCTTACCGAGTCGAACTACCCCTTTCCAAGGAGAAATTTTCAACAGTACCTTGTCTCTAACTTGAAATTCTAATGGCTTACGTCTATTATCTGCATAACTTTTCTGGCGGTCTCGAGCCGTTTTCTGGCGGTCTCGAGCCGTTTTCAGTCTTTCCTTCATTTGAGTTATCTTGTTGGTGGTTTCCTGTACAATTTCGGGGCCTGATAATTGGCTTTCTCCTATTTCTGCCCAACAAACTGGAGTTCGGCACTTTCGTCCATACAGTGCTTCGAATGGGGCAGTCTCGATGCTTGCATGATAACTATTGTTATAGGAGAATTCGATTAAGGGTAGGTGGTCATCCCAGTTTCCACCAAAATCTATTACACATGCCCTGAGCATGTCTTCCAGGGTTTGGATCGTTCTTTCACTTTGTCCGTCTGTTTGGGGATGGTATGCAGTACTTAAATTCAATCGGGTCCCCATTGCTTCTTTGAAACTTGTCCAGAAATGCGAAGTGAAGCGACTATCTCTATCCGATACTAGGGAGAGTGGGACTCCATGTAAAGATACTACCTCGTCTACGTATAACTTTGCTAATCTTTCCATGCTAAAGGTTTCCTTCATCGGCAGAAAATGAGCTGATTTGGTTAATCGATCTACAATCACCCAGATTACATCGTTACCTTTCCTGGTCTTGGGTAACTTGGTAAAAAAGTCCATTGTTATTAGTTCCCATTTTCATATGGGCATTTCTAACTATTGAAGTAAACCTGAAGCTTTTTGGTGTTCTGCCTTAACTTGTGAACAAGTTAGACACTTAGATACATATCTAGCTATGTCCTTTTTCATTCCTATCCACCAGAAGTTACCTCTTAAATCTTGGTACATCTTATTATTACCAGGGTGCATGGTATATCTAGATTTATGGGCTTCCTCTAAAATTTTATTTCTTAAATTTCCTTGCTTAGGTATCCAAATCCTTTTCTTATGGAATCTCCAAATTCCATCAGTCCCTTGCTCTAATTCTTTTATCCTCCCTTTCATTCCTTCAGCATCATCCTTGATTGCTGTTTCTTGAACGTTCTTCAGTTGTTCCATTAAATCTAATTGGAGATTTAATCCAAGAGCACGGACTCATCTTTGTTTTTCATGATACTTACGACTCAAGGCATCTGCTACTACATTTGCCTTTCCTTCGTGATATTGAATATCACAGTCATAGTCACTTGTGACCTAGGCTAAGTGATATTGATATATTTTTAAAATAACATTCATTAAGAATGATAATGCCTTATTGGCTAGTATAGTTTGATGAGACCATGGTTAGTATATGTTAAGGCCATCAGGGTAATGTATAGCAGATGTTGGATTACAACTAAGTAAAGGATTCACCTGGCAATAGGAACAAAATCTCGAGTATGATAAACTCGGATAAGACAACCATCAATCGCGCCATTGATAATGCGACGAATGTAAATAAAAACTACAAACGTAAACCTCAATACTAATGGAGTTAATCTCCAGGCTGTGGTTGACGCAGCAGTTGGAGGGATCATGGGAAAAGGTTATGAGACAATCCAAAGAGCCGAATGCTTCTCACTCTAAATCTCATTCAAAAACCATGTTTAATTGCTCATGAGGAGAGCTATATTCACACTTCAAATATGAAGGATGAACCAAAGAAGGAGGATAACTCCCAGAAATCTGGGAAAGAGAGCAAGTACAGGCCTAATAAAAAGCAACGTAAGTTCAGTAAGAAGCCTGTATACCTCAGAGACTGCTTCAGCATTATTATATCCATTAAGAATCAGTTTTTCGATGTCCTAGTTCCGTTAAATATAAGGACTCAATATAGTGAAAAAAAAAACGATTGGTTACCTTAAAAATCAAGCCCATATTGTGGGTGATAAGAAGCGATTAATTATCAAGACTCCTTATGAGACTACCCTCATAATTACATGTATCCGTACGATTAATTAATATTAAACATAAAAAAAATGGTGGAATTGGCCGTCCCCAGAATCGAACCTGGGTCTAGGCCGCACCCTTTCGCGCGCCTAGCCAACCGAGCTAGGTGCCTAGTTTGTGAAATTTACATTTTGATTAAATATAAGCACATGTACAATAACTTCCTTATTTTCTTCTATAAGTTACCTACTTATCCTCATTATGGTGACTAAGTATTAGAATCCAAGATTTTACCTCTATGTTTTAGTTACTCTTGGCTTGCTTATGTTGACTAAACACTAGAAAGGACCTTATTAGAAAAACCTAGTATCCGTTTCGCGAAAAAGGGAAAAGACGGAATAAGAATTTTTTGACTCTCGCCATAAAAGTTCTAGACAGTCGACAGTATGTCGCAAATTTTAATTCATTGGCTGAGATAGTACCCTATTCAGTATACCCAAAAATCTAAGCTTAAAGCACATAATTATTAGTGGTATTGACTGCTAAGAGATACGTTTGGGTTAAGACACTGCTAAGTCTCTCATAAGGTCTTAAGCTTGGCAAACTTTTAGAAATTTTCCATAAAAACCCCAGATATTAAGTGTAAAGTAAAAGTTACAGACGAAATGGAAAGAATCATTTCTCTTGTTCCTATCGGGAACCTTCGGTCGTATGGTTTTCGAAATGTCCTCTTTCTAAGAGGAAGTGTGTCAGCATATATAGTTGATATCTATTTAATCTCTATTGATTACGAATACCAAATAGTATGACAAAATCGCCGTATGAAAATTGATGTATCTTAATAAGTTCCATAGATTGCTTCCATGCCTGATCAGTATGGAGGTTTAATGCATGGGACCACAAAGATATCCCAATGATCATATGGTACCAAAGTCAACTAATAGTATTCAAAGAAGATATCCAGAATGAAATTGTCCAAGTAAATATTCCCGATTAAGGAATTCGTGGTCTAGTAACATAAATGTGTCTCTTATTTGACACAAGCAATGATGAGCGAACTGGAGCCTGAGATATGGAAATCTCTGTAACCTCCTTGTACCTTGTTTATCTTCTCCTAAGATTACCCTGTTTACCCCTGGGAGGCAGGTAGAGTTAAGTTTAATATCCCATTTAGGGCTGCATTATTATGAGATCTCCAAGACAACTAGTACCATTATTGGCAGAATCGAAAACCCTGGTTAAGTAAGTTTTAAGACATAGATTCATAAAGCCAAACTCAATATCCTGAGAATTCGGTATAGTAAATTGTGAAAGACGGTTCATTAT
This sequence comes from Helianthus tuberosus, assembly GCA_030545235.1. NCBI lineage: Eukaryota > Viridiplantae > Streptophyta > Magnoliopsida > Asterales > Asteraceae > Helianthus > Helianthus tuberosus. The sequence goes on along the minus strand of JARYGA010055497.1, from coordinate 129,915 downwards.
GCTAAGGCATTGTTTACCGCAACCTTAACTAGGCGACGATTAAGAATCGCCATCAGCTGCCCAGGATCGTCGATTTGCTCGACTAACTGTAAAGATTTGCTATTCTTAAGATTAATTTTGAGCAATGGTTGGAATAACCATCTCATCTTAAGATAAGTTTTTTTCTATAATAGCTGTCATATAAGTATCAAGGCTACCCCTTTGGAGACCTTGTATAAATGGCATGTTGAACGTTTATTGTTAGAACAATAGATTGGTAAGTTCAAATATCAGGATCTGAAAGTTGCAGTGGAAACAACAAATCAGATCACACAAATCCCTAATTATCTGTAAGATACCAATATTAGGCAGAAAATCAAGGATTAATGAAAATAGCAAACCTCCTAAATTCTTGTTAAGAAATAAGGTTTACAATAGATATCACCCTGGAAGGGTGTGCAAATTTGTTAAATAATCGGGCTAGTTAAGCTCCGAGTATATAGAATAATTCAAAGGAAATCGAATGTATCAAGATCAAATAGCTTACGAGCTAAGACCTAATTAAGGGGCTTGGTGGAACGCGCCATGTGACCCACACTAATGATTTAGCGACGTGTCACCAATATGTCGAAAAGCGCTATCACATAATGATATGCAAGACTATGATAGTATGAGCAACCTATTTCGATTAAGGATCGACAGGATTAGAAGCTCCAAAAAGATACACGTGCCTATTATAAAGGTCAATTGTAGTGCCTTAGAGGCTCAAAGGTACTAGGGGAAGATTAAGCCCAATTTAAGGCAGAAAATACTTCCTTTACTTTAACAAATCTCGAGGTCGAGATTTCTTTTAAGGGGGTGAGGATGTAACACCTCGAAAATTCACGTCCTATAATGCGTTGACACGTGTCATATGTTTGAACGTGTGAAAGAATGTTCTGAAGGGACTAAAGTTGACAAACTTGAAAAGTATATGAAAATACGAGTTCTAAATGTCAACAGTGAATAAATACACTTCATAATAACCCTACATGATGTTTATAACATCAAACGAATAAATCATGGATCATACGAAGCTAAAAGTGAGAGATTACAAACTACAGGGGTTAAATGTGTCAACATGTTTAAAGATATACCTCTGGGTGACCTTTTGACAAACCCGAAGCTTTGTAACTGTTAATTATGCTCACTAGAATGCGCGATATAAATTTCATAAAGTTTCGTTATCGTATGAGAAAGTTATGATCAAATTCGTGTGCGAGGGGTTAAAGCGTTAACATTAAAAGTTAAGACTTTTCGGGTTAACCGGAAGTGTCCAGGGACTCGGAAAAGTGAGTATAAGTCCTAAAGCCCTTGTGGGTAAATATAAGGGGGTCAAAATGCAAGAAATAACCTTGTTTGCCCTTTCGAGAAGCCAAAGGACAAGTTGCAAAACAAAGAAAATTAAAAATCTGATTATTAGGACCCAGGCGGCCCGCGTACGGATATGGTAAACTTGAGGCGGGCCGCGTGGGGACATCAGATGCAGAAAAACGGGCAGCAGCCTGTTATGCGCGATTTTAACCAATCTGGCCGGTATTTCTCACTTATGGACGACCCCTAGGCATCCCCTAAACACTAGAAACAAGTGTTGATCAGTTGTGGTATGTGCTAGACCTTGTTGTCAATCATTTGTGGTGCTTAAATCCACTATATAAGGCCATGAACTTGCAACACTTTCTTCACACCTTCATCTGCATTTGAGGACCACTTCGGTTCAGAATGTCTTGAACATACTTAGTCTGATGGATGAAAATCCCATACTTCATTTGTTGCACTTGCAAGCCCAAAAAGAAAGTCATCTCCCCCATCGCGCTCATCTCGAATTTATCCTGCATTACACGCTCGAAATCCCTACACATAACATTGTTAGTAGAACCAAATATAATATCATCCACATATACCTGTACCAGTAGAAGATCTCCATCTTGTTCTTTTATGAAGATAGTGCAATCGATAAGACCTCTGCGAAATCCATTCTCCAGCAGATAATTAGATAAGGTTGCATACCAAGCTCGTGGTGCTTGATGTAGACCATAGAGAGGTTTGTTCAGCAACCAAACCCGATCGGGATGGATAGGAACTTCAAAACCTGGAGGCCGTTCAACATACACCTCTTCTTCGACTAGACCATGTAAGAATGCACTTTTGATGTCCATCTGGTAAACCTTGAATCCTTTGAATGAGGCATAAGCCAGAAAGATCCGAATTGCTTCCAGACGTGCAACAGGTGCATACACTTCGTTGTAGTCTATACCTTCAATCTGACGAAAACCTTGAACGACCAATCTTGCTTTGTTGTGAATAACGATTCCACGGTCATCCTTTTTGCATTTATACACCCAACGGGTACCAATCTTCTTGTAATCAGCAGGTTTCTCTACGAGCTTCCAAACACCAAGTTTCTGGAATTGTTGCAGTTCTTTCTGCATTGCTTCAACCCAAGAGTTATCTTTCAAAGCATCTTTCCAAGTTCTTGGCTCTTCCTGTGAGACATAACACGCGAAAGACCAATCGTTTTGTTGACCAGATTCTCGAATCATCGCATACAGGCCTGTGTTGTTGTTGTTTCGCAACATGTTTCTTGTTTGTATGCCACTTTGTACATTACCGATGATGTTTTGTTGAGGATGGGTATTATGAATTCTTGTTTCTGGGTTTTCTGGAACTGGAATATTTGTACCCAGATTGTTGAGATTGAGATCAACAACCAATTCAATACCCGGAATTGGCAAAGAGGATGATGCAGTAGCTTCAGCTGTTTTAGGGTTATCAAGTGGAGCTGTAGCTTCCGAAGTACCTTGTACAGCTGTTGTTGGAGCTTCTTGATCTACATCTAGAAATTCTTCATCCTCTGAAGATTCGTTCAGTTCGGTTGCATCATGAAAATCCTCATTGTCGAGAGCATTATTGTTCACTGAAGATAGTTCTTGATTGACAACAATTGGACGAACCAACGGTGAATCTGTTGCGTTGTCACTCTCGAAAAACATCCTTGCCACAACATTTTCTTCAACTGCTTCAACATTGATCGAATTGAAAAAGTCATCATACTAAAACATCCATGGTTGACCTAGATTTTTGACTGGCAAAGTGTGCCTTTGTACTCTGACTTCAAACCATTCCTCAACCCTTTTAGTCTCTAGATTCCAGACTCTTAAGTTCGGGGTGGCATAACCAAGAAAGTGACCTTCAATAGCTTTTGCCCCAAACTTTCCATTAGGATCGATCATTGTGCAAGGAGCTCCAAACGGTTCAAGATATGACAAATCTGATTTTCGTTTGTGAAGAAGCTCAAAGCAGGTCTTGTTGTGTCTTTTGACTGTAAGGACTCGATTCATCGTGTAACATGCGGAGGCCACAGCTTCACTCCAGAAAGGAATGGGCAACTGCGACTCTACCAATATAGTCCTAGCAGTCTCGATCAATGTACGGTTTTGACGTTCAGCGACGCCGTTCTGTTGAGGAGTACAAGCCGCACTAAATTCGTGAAGAATACCCTTTGAAGTACAAAACTCCGCCATAGCATGATTTTTAAATTCTGTACCATTGTCGCTGCGTATCCGTCTAACCTTCAACTTATACAAATTCTCAATCTGAATGATCAAGTTTTTGATAATACCGAAAGTTTCACTCTTGTGAGCCATAAATGCCACCCAAGAAAATCTTGAATAATCATCAGTTATCACGAGGCAATATTGATCATTCCTGATGCTTTTGTGCTTGACAGGACCGAACAAATCCATGTGCAAACGTTCAAGAGGAACTGCCACCGTGTTGATCTTCTTTGTCGGATGTCGCTCCTTGGTTTGCTTTCCTTTTTGGCATGAAACACAGACGTCTTGAAGATGGAAATTTTTACGAAGAACACCATTCACTAATTCATTCGACACCAAATGATTCATTTTCCGTAAGTGAATGTGACCCATACATCTGTGCCAAGAGATTGAGTATTTTTCTGTGGCTTTGGAAATAAAACAAGTTGCTTGTGCAGTCGTTGTTATTGCTTGGCTCATATCAAGGACATAAAAATCATTTATCCTTAGAGCAGACAGGAGAATCCATTCTTTTGGAATCTTGAAGCCGGGTTTCAGCACGTAACATCCATTTGCATCAAAGTGTACTGAAAATTGCTTATCACATATTTGTGAAACGTTGAGAAGATTGTGATCAAGTTGTTGTACAAAGTTGATCTTGTCAAAACTTACAACCTCGTTGGATACCATTCCTTCTCCTATAATATATCCACCCTTATCTCCAGCAAAAGTAACATAACCTCCTCTAATAGATTTAACGTCGTAGAGAAGTTTCATGTCGCCTGTCATGTGCCTGGATGCCCCACTATCAACAATCCAATGACTGCTGAAAGTTCCTCCTGGAACACCCTGCACATGTACTCACATGATTCGTTGGAGATGGGGACCCAAGCCTTTGTGGTCTTGGGTCTTCCATTTTCATTAACGTAAGTTACTTGAACTTCTCGATGTTGTGGAAATTGTGATGTTCCCCCTGATTCAGTAACCGTTTTATGGTTTTCCAGGTATGTTTTGTTTTACCAGTTTTATTCTTTAAAATCTTAACTTCATGATTTTCTGAAGTTTTTGAATTGTCTGGTTTGACAGAAACAGATGTTTTGTTAACCACGTCGGTTTTAATCGCTTTTTCAATTTTCTTGACCTGTTGGTGTTTCTGTTTCTTTTCCCTTTCTTTTAAAGACTGGGATCTAGTTTTGATGAAACAGATCGCTTGCGGTCAATTTGGTCACGGGGATCATCAACTTTGGCTTTTTGTTTATAAAGATATGGACAATTGCGAATAATATGTCCAAATGTTCCACATGAAAAACGTGATCTTCATTCTACAAACCCCGAAGTATCATGTGATTGTCTTGATGATAATGATGAACTTTGTGATCCCGAGGTACTTGGTTTTGAACTGTTTTGTTCATTTCTTTTCAAAATTTTCGCTTGATTAACAAAATCTAAGTTAGATTTGTTTTCAAATGTGTCAATTTTATCCGTTCCCCTTGATTTCATAAAGTTCACCTTCTTGTCCTTTTTCTGGGTCTGTTTCTTTTGACCTTGAGTCGGTAATTTACCTTTTGGTTTGGTGCGATTTTGCTGCTTTTTCACTGTTGGTAATTTCTGATTTCCATATTGTTTTCGAACTTCAGCTTTTGGAATTGGAGGGCACTGTGTTACCACAACGTGTGAACCCGACTTTCCCAAAAACCTACTTGTCGAATCTTCAAAAACTTTACTGATTAAAGATTGATTTACATTCTTAATTGGAAAATCTTTGTCAGAATAGATTTTATCGTCACCAACAAGAGTGTATAGCAAATTCACACTCTCTGACTCTTTTGCAGACGTGGACTCGACCAGAACAGTCTTAGCAGGTTTTGCGGGAGGATCACATAGAATATGATTCTCAAGAGGTATGTCCTCTTCTTTGATTACCACATCAGACTGTGCTGAGTGAGTATCATCGGATTCATCATCTGAAGAATCAGCATCCTCAACAATGACTGGAGGATCCTGATTTTGTTCAGCAGTTGACACACTTGTAACTGTTGAAACATCTGAATCTGATGATACTTCATTTTTGTATCCTAGTCCAGTTGCAAATTCTTCAATGTCTAAAGGAACAGATTCCTCATAAAAAGTTCTATTTTCCTCATCAGGCATGGCATCATAATTTTGTCTAACAGGTGGTGGACATTTCTTGTATCCAATGCAACTGACATCTTTTTTCTCTTTTTGTGTGTCAATGATGTGATCCAGCACATATCTAAGAGTTTGAATAACTGTCTAGCTTAAGCCGGATCGCCTCACTTTCAGATTTAACACAAGCCATTTCTTTTTGTATGATCTCAAGATGATTGATATAACAGTTTATGTCAGTTTGTTTTCTTGAAACCATTTTTGTCAGCTCGGTTTTATCTTTTCTTAAATTTGCAACCACCGTTTTAAATTCCTTTTCATGGTTTTCATAAAACATGTTAGCCTCTTTGCATTTCGAAAGATCCACTATCAACTTTTGATTGTGGATATTTGTCACTTCATATTTGTTTTGCAAAGCCTCATATTTGCTTTTCAAATCACACCACTTAGCATCAAAAGAAACATGTTTGTTTTGCAAGTCAGACAATTCAGCATTTAAAGCATCATGTTTGCTTTGCAACTCAGACATATTAGCATCTAAATCAGCACATTTATCACTTAAGCTAGCACAATTATCACAATTAACAACAGTTGGTTCATCGACACATACCTGGCTTGATGAACTGCCGCCATTAGCCATAAAGGTTGAATGAAGAAAAGAAGAAGAATAAGCAGCTTGATCCACCAGAATAGATCTTCTATCATTCCTTGCTGCAGCTTCTCCTAACAATTCATCGATATCTGCATCGATTCTCCCACTAGATACATCATCAGAATAATCTTCGCCTGAGGTTGAGGTTTCCTCATCTGAGCTCCTTGAATCACCAGAACTCTCTTCATCTGAAGATTCAACACCACTGGCGGAAGATTCTCCACCACTGGCATGCTTCAAATCCTTAGCAGTTTCAGCAAAACAAGCTGCTCCTCCCTGATCACCAATGCCTAATTGCATTGACCAGTCGCAACCTTCATCTATTTGCACCACAAGAGCTTGATTGGTGTTCGATGGTCCTGCTTGATTGTTTGCAGGGACCAAGGTGCGATCGTCATTCCTGGTTTGATTCTGATTCTGTTGGTTGCCTTGACATCTGAAAGGATTTTGGTTCCCATGCTGTGCTGGCTTTGTGCATTCACGCTTTAAATGACCACGTTCACCACAGTTAAAGCACTTAACAGACTGCTTGTCGAACCCATACTTGGTATCTTTCTTGCTTTCCAAGCTGGTTCGACCAGTCCGTTCCATGAAGTCTTTAGCTCGGCTAACAGCACTAGCGAAAGCCCATTTGATGTCCATCATATCCATCTCTTCTTTATCGATCTGCTGATAATCTTCTTGAGTTAGATTGATGTTTCCGATCTGCCCTGCAATCAACCCACAATACGAGCTCACCAATGTGTTTAGTATCTCCATATGATCTTTAGCTACTTCAACGCTAACTTTGGAGAAGTTTGACATGTCAAGCCATACTGTATTTGACTTTGATGGCTGACCAGTAGATGATGTGCTTCCATAACAAGCTTGTTGTTGAGCAGGAAGTGGATTCCCATACAAATCAGTTGCTATGGTAGATGGCCAGTAGCTTTGCTGTTGTGGAGCTGGTTGTAGTGGATTTCCATACAAGTCTGTGGTTGGAGCTGGCTTTACAGGAACTTGTATCGGATTGCGATATAAATCTGTGCTTGTGACAAACACCGTTTGAAGTGGAGCATGTGAAGCAGGTCTTGCAGAAGTGCTAGAAGTTCCATAATACATATCAGGATTTTGTCGCACTGGAACCCTTTTTGCCTTTAGGGTTTCTTCCTGATCTTTGTTCTCCAATAGCTGACCGAAATCATTGATGTTTGTCGTAGCCAATGTGCCATTGTATTTCAGGATTTCCAAGAAACCATTCCATTGAGGTGGTAGTGCATCGGCAAACTTTGTGACAACCTCTGTTGGAGTTGTTTCTACCCCATAATTACTCAATTCAGTCAGCAAGTGATGAAATCGACTTTTCATATCTCCTAAAGATTCATTTTCCATACAAGTGAAGCCATCAAACTCCTTCTTGAGTAAATCATGTCGCAATTGACGTGACTTTTCATTTCCTAGACCCCTTGTCTTCAATGCATCCCATAATCGCTTTAACGTCTTGAAACTGACAAACTGATGATATATATCCTTGCTCAACGCCTGAGTCAGAATAGCATATGCTTTCTTTTCCAAATCATATGCCTTTTTCTCGTCTTCCGTAAGATCTGCAAATGTAGCGGTAGTTGAAGCGGCAACCTCAATAGCTTGATCGAAATCTGTAGTAAAACATAACCACAATTCCGTGTTTTGCCCAAGGACATACGTATGAAATCTATCTGCCCATCCAGGATATTCATTTATGTGCATCAGTTTCGGTGGGCGATTTAGACTTCCGGTCTCGCTTTCACTTAGGAGTATACTTTGAATACTTGGAGTTTGATTTGAAACAAACGCCCATTGACCTATCGACATTGGATTCGCTTGCGAAGATGCAGGTGCGGGAGATTCGGCCCATGATGGTGACAAACCCGTGCTTCTATACTTGCTTTTTGTATTAGATGTGGGTGCGGGATATTCGGCCCATGATGGAGATAAACCCGTACTTCTATACTTGCTTTCTGCATTTGACAGAGTACCCCACCAATTCGGATTCATTATGGATGTATAATTATGAAAACCTGCTCAAAACACTCAAATCAAACAGTTAACAATGAAATAAAAGTCTTCTGTTAGAAATGTTCACAAGTTATGCGACAAAAACCAAGAGAGTTCGTCAAGATCAAATGTGACGAAATCAGGGGTTTTCGTCGCTGAAGTGTTTGACGAATATAGGGTGTTCGTCGAGCTGAAGTGTTTGACGAAGATAGGGTGTTCGTCGAAGACTAGTGTTGACGAAGATGGAGTGTTCGTCGAAGACTTCTCTTGACGAAGATTGGAGATTTCATCGCAGCCGATTTCGTTGACAATTGTAACCAGCCTGTAAGATATTTTTCAAAATAAACAATGTTATCTCTGACACAGTATGCTCCTTTGTCAAAACAGCATGCTTTCGGCCACTGTGGTTACCAACTATCCATCATTTGTGTGACACAATATTCAAACAATTGTATTATATTAATAACAACACAATAATTCACCAACAAATGGATCAAACTCAGATATATATCAAGAACAACTCAAGAACACTTTGAATATCTTATGAACTTGATGAGTTTTCCAAGTATATCGGCCACCGGAAAACTAACCGAACACAAATTATTACACAATGTTTCAATAATAACCTTATCCTAACATGTATAAATGAGGTATAACAAGGTTTTTATAAAAACAAGACGCAAAACATCATGATTTTCACGATCCTAAACCTGATTTTCCAGAACATGTATGAATTTTAAACTCCAAAATACAATAAAAACACTTTAAAATCGATGAAAAATCAAGAAAACAACTTGGTTTAAACAAGGAATCGAGCCAATGCTCTGATACCAATTGTAGGTCCACCCGAAGGATCGAGTCAACCTCTATTCCTGTTTTCCGACGAACCCGAGAGTGCGGAATCCAAACGGGTAAGTTAAACCAAGTTACGAACACGTAAGACACAAGATTCAACGATTAACACTCAATGTATTAATGCTATGAAACGGTTACAATGCGGTGTTTACAAGATATCCTTATAAACTCTCAGTGTGTGTGTGTTTACAGTGTGTTCGCTCTGAAATCTATTCAGACTTCTCGATAAGTGTTTCTGTCTGTTGTCTGGGTATTTAAACTAACATAAATGATGAAATCCTCTAGTGACGAAATCCTATCGACGAACATTGATCATCACGATGAACATCCAAGGTCTTCGACGAAATCAAGTGATTTCGTCACTTGATGGGCCTGGGCTTGGGCTTTGTATTGTGATTTTGTCCCATGTCTGATTTCGTCACACAAGGTGTCTTCGTCACACATGTGTTTTCGTCACATGAGTGTTTGGGCCTAGGCTTCATATGAGACTTCGTCGAGTTGGGCTTTGTCTCATGTTGGGCTTCAAACAAGCAGACAACACATAAACATAAACATAAACATAAACAATATGCATACCGCACACACGCAGTAGCATTTACATCGTACGTTACAAAGTAAATAACATACCGAGTCAAGACAGGAGGATGTCTTGACTACGGCCTTCACTTCATAGCCGAGACTAACCGAGCCGAGCCGTATCAACATATTCAATTCCCTATAATCGATACACATTCACATTGAACCATCCTTTTTCTTTACAAACAACACAGGCGCTCCCCAAGGGGATGAACTAGGTTGTATGAATCCTTTGCCTAGTAATTCATCTAACTGCTTTTTCAGTTCTAACATTTCAGTGGGTGCTAACCGAAAGGGTGCCTTGGCTATTGTTATAGTTACAGGAATTAGATGAATTCTAAATTCTACTTCCCTATCTGGTGGTAATCCTGGTAGTTCTTCTGGGAATACATCCGGGTATTCCGATACTACAGGAATTTCCTTAAGTTCCTTACCTTTAGTGTTAATGATTACCGAAATCATATACACTATTCCTTGCTTTCGTTCATAACTGGCAACTTTCATTACTGAAATGAACTTCATTGGTTTACGGGGCTTATCTCCTGAAATCAAAATTACTTCTCCTGTGGGTGTATGAATTTCTATGGAATTCTTATCACATAGCAATTCGAGCATGGTTGGCTACTAGTCAATCCATTCCTAATACCACATCGAAACCAGCTAAATTCATAGGTAGTAGGTTTGCAGAAAATTTGTAGCCTGAAAGTTCTATCTTCCCTTCTTGAAGAACCTTATCTATTTTAACAGAATTACCATCTGCTGTTTCTACCATATAAATCTACCTAAGTTTGGTTAAAGGTTGCTTAAGAGCTTGGCAAAATGAAGTATTTATAAAACTTTGGTTTGCACCAGAGTCAAATAATACTTTTGCATAAACGTCATGCACAAGAAACGTACCAGCTATCACATTAGGAATCAGATCGGCTTCTTGCGTTGTTAGCTGAAAGACTCTTGCGTTCTTCTTATTAGTTCCTTCAGCAGGTTTGGCCTTATTATCAGCTGGCTTGACTAGTTTAGGGCATTCTGGTCTGAAATGCCCTGCTTCTCCGCAATTGAAACAGATCATGGATTTCTTCCTAGAATTATTCTCTTGGTGCCCCAGGATTTTGCAGAAATTACAGTACCCCTTACATTTCCCAAGGTGTTTTTTCTTACAGGTTCTGCAGAATGGAGCAGTGGAGGATTGCTCAGTTCCCTTTCTCTTGAAGTTACTGGCATTACTACCCCCATGAAAACCTTGAGTAATCTTTTGGGCCAATTCCTTTTTCCTATTCTCTTCTCTCGTGCGCACCAGTCCGTCAGTCAAGGTGTTGGCCAATTCAACCGCATCGTCAATCGTGAGAGGTCTCGCAACTTTGACGATATCACGAATCTCGCTAATTAAACCCCAAATATAGCGAGAAATAAGAACCGGTTCAGGTGAAGCCAGAGTCGGCACAATTCTGGCATACTCGAAGAATTTCAAAGTATACCCTCGACAGTCAACATCCACCATCCGGTGGTTTAGGAACTTATTCGTCATTTGTTCCTTTTCGTAGGCGGGACAAAATTTTTGTTCCATCAATTCCCTAAATTCCTCCCAGCTCAAGGCGTAAGCCACGTCACTTCCCTTGGCTTGTAGCATCGTGTTCCACCATTCTAACGCTTCTTCTTTAAAAAGGTGGGATGCATACATAACCTTGTCTTCCACTGCACATTTACTGATTTTGATTACTGCCTCGGTCTTTTCTAACCAACGCAGTGCGGCAGTCGCCCCTTCATTGCCTGCAAATTCAACTGGTTTACAGGCAATAAATTCTTTATAAGTGCAACCAGGTGTTGCAACTTTCATTTTCTTAAGTATTGGGGCTTGAACCACATTATTGTCATTATTACCGCCTCCATTTACACTGTTACTAAAATTATCGTCGCGAGTGCGTTTGCTGGGGTTGGCTTGTGAAGGTTCAACGGGGATCTTAACAGCGGCGACGATTGCCGGTATAGCATTGGCTATTCCCTGGGCAATGATATTTTCTATATCTTGCCTATTAAGAAAATGATCCTTATTATTTTGTTCAGATTGGTTAACTTCGTTTGCTGGTTGATTTTCTGCGTTTTCCATCTGAATTATTAACAATATATATATATATTACTGTCACAGAATGGATAGCAACCAAACACAATAAAACAATCAAAACACATAGTCACATCAACACATATAGCCAAAACCGTCGACCTTGCGACATTCATATATTTTTATAATATTATGCATCGTTACAAACTATCTATTTTACAAAAGTTTTATTTTTTAGTTATTATTATTATTATTATTATTTTATGTATAGATATATTTTTTTTCTACATACTATTATTATACAAACACTCCACCACCGTTAGCTGGCTTTTCAGAAACGACGCTCCCTCTCGTCGTACTTCCACGTGATCCTTTCCCCCACGTCCCGAATCTGATTTCCCGCCTCCATCAGTTCCTCAACGTAGTGGCGTAATTCAGCAACGTTTTCTGCGCTCATAGGTGGGAATGGTGCAGGTTCATGATCAAACTGGGGAAAATAAACATTTGGATTATTCATGAAATTCTGAAAGTTCCAGTCACTCGTCCACCACTCTTCCAGCTGGCCTGTAACAGGTTGTGGGTTGACAATAGGGTCCGGAATAGCAGGTTCAAGGTTAATTAGAAGTTGTGATTGGGAAGGTAAATTGAAGAGGTTTTCATCGGCAGGTCCGATGAGATCACAATTTGCAAGTTTTCGATCAAGCTCCTCCCAGGGTGGCATTTCCTGGGCTTGCCCGGAACTTTCCCCGATCTCCTTTCCTTTCCCTTTGTCTTTCGGATCCTCAGTCTTCTTCACCTTCTGGGCAGCTGGCTTCTTCCTACGTCCGCGTTTCCAGTCCAAAATTCTCCTCCTCTTTTTAGGCTTTGGTTTCTCCTGCGGCTGGGCCTGGAACATTATCGGCTCCTCAGTATCAGCTTGATAGCCGGATAGGGTCCCGGTTGTATCCATATCGGTGGTATGGATAGTAAAGTTTCGGAGTGCCTCCGACAGTTCATTCATGTTGTTAGCACACATGAAGAAACACACAAATTTTAAGTTAAAATTTTATTTATTAAATTAAATTCTCACAGAATCACAAAATGGCAATCTGAAAAATTAAGTATTTCTAAATACTTAATTAGCTTAAATCAGTGGCTCTGATACCACCTGTTTCTGTCACGGCCCCTGATCCAGTTTCCTGGTTCGATTGCCGCAAGACTAAAAACCCGTGGTATTTAATTTTGGCAGCGGAAATTTTTACAAGATCTTTTAAAACTGAAAACACCCGATTATTTTATTTCAAGTTTCGGGATAAACCCCGTAGTTTACAATAGAGGAATTTCACTGGGAAATCCCCTGGTTACAAAAACATGTTTATTTATTTACTGAGCCACTTTATCCTAGCTGGTAGTGCTACGCGGCACTTTTCCCTGGTTCACAGTAAATCACCTGAAACATGTTTAAAAAGATTTTATCAGCGGGGAAATACTAGCGAGTCATTCAATTAGCATAAAACGACACATTGTTATAGATTACAGTATTAATAGCGATTACAATTGCCTCTATCTTATAATTAGCTGGTTCAGTTGTCACTCGACCGGATCTATGACTATGGTCATATCACTATTGGGTCCTTTCACCCAAAAGTGACGTGTATCACTATTTAGGTCCTTTCACCTAAAAGTGATTAAAACTGTAGTCATTGTGCACAATACCCCACTTACTGCCAGTAATTTAAGATAACAAAGACTTAATCCCTGTAACATATAACTGGAAAACATTGAGGTATTGTAAAACACTTTTGATAAAAAGAGAATGACTCACTTTGAAAATTTAATTGGACAGAGTTTTGCCTACTGATTTAGCCTCGTAACCTAGTTAAATAACAATACACACAAAACTAGGTTAGTAACTTAAAACAACATTTACGATAGGCTCACGAAATCAAAACCCTCACGACGAATGAAAAAGTATAGCCCGTATTTGGGCAGCACTTAAACATCCATCGGATCGGTTTCAATCGATCGGACATTGTATCGTAGCAGTGATCGAGTTATTACCCCGTAATCGTAGCAGTATTTCCCTACTTTGAATGTGATTTCAAAGCAGAAAGATAGCGATTTTGATGAATTTCTCGAGCACAGACGAAATGCCCATGCACGTCCCATTTATAGCAGAAAATTGAGTTTTACGCGGCCCGCGTAAACTCGAAGAATAATCTACACAGCCCGCGAGGGCCACCCTAGCTACGGCTAGGGCTGTCGTGTCACCCCGTAGGTCTGCCATGTGTCAGACACGTGGCATTAATCATTATCCGAAGATTAGCCTAGCTGTCGTGCCCCGCGTAGACTATCCTTAAGTCTTACGCGGCCTGCGATAGACCAATAAAATTGAATTTCTTGGTTTTTCATAAGAATTAGGGTTTTAGGGGTCCGAGTTTCTACTTACGAAGTGTTGTGGGACATTTTCGTGCAGGTCCTTACACTGGTCATGATAGCATTTAGGTTGTGGTTGACCGTTTGACCAAGTCAACTCACTTCCTGCCGATACGAGAAGACTTTGAGGTAGAATAATTAGCCCGAATCTACACCAACGAGATCATTAGTCGAAATGGGACGCCTCGTGACATCATCTATGACCGCAATGGTCGGTTTACCTCGCGTTTTTGGGAAACGTTTCAATCTGCTCTCGGTACTACTCTTAATCTAAGTACCGCTTTCCATCCTCAAACCGACGGTCAGACTGAAAGAACGATTCGCAACCTCGAAGACATGCTCCGTTCGTGTGTCATAGATTTCGGTGGTAATTGGGACGCGTACTTACCTTTGGTCGAATTCTCGTACAATAACAGTTATCATTCTAGCATAAAAATGGCACCACTTGAGGCTTTATACGGAAGAAAATGTCGATCGCCTATTGTATGGTACGAGATCGGAGACGCACAAATTACCGGTCCCGAGCTGTTGTAAGAAACGACAGACAAAATCCTCCAAATTCGAGACAATCTACTGAAAGCTCGGAGCCGACAGAAAAGTTACGCTGATAGACGCTGCAAGTCTCTTGAATTTGACGTTGGCGGTCACGTACTCCTAAAGGTTGCACCTTGGAAGGGGTGGTCAGATTCGGAAAGAAAGGAAAATTCGCGCCTAGATATGTTGGACCCTTTAAAATTCTGGAAAGGATTGGAAAAGTGGCCTATAGACTCGAACTACTAGAGGAACTGAGTAACGTCCACCCGACCTTCCATGTTTCGAACCTTAGAAAGTGCTTGGCCGACCAGGAATTACATGTCGCTCTTGAGGACCTACAAGTGGACGAAACATTACACTTCGTGGAAAAGCCTGTCTAGATCGTGGGACGAGAAACCAAGGTACTCAGACGCTCACGCATTCCCATTATGAAGGTTCACTGGGAAGGCAAACGCGGTGTCGAGTTCACCTGGGAACTCAAAAGCGACATGAAGGCGAAGTACCCACATTTGTTTGTTACGGCTAAAGCCTAATTTCAGGACGAAATTCCCTTAAGTAGGGGAGGCTGTAATACCCCGTGTTTCGAAAGTCAAAGTCAAGATTGAAGTCAAAGGGAGAAAAGATTGCTAATTGCGATCTGTCACTCCTTGCTTAACTACTGTTTTGACTTCTTTGACTTGTAATCGAATCTATTTATTTATTTATTTGCTTTAGTTGTATTATGTTGAGTATCTATTAATAATCGCGGTTTAATCGCATATTTATCGCTAATCGATTTATCGCTTATCGCTATCGCATGCGCAACTCGAATTATGTGTTCTGGATATTGTTTTACGTGTGTGAGTTGTCTATGTGTTACTCGTGCATGTTATGTTTATGTTGAGGTGTTAATCGCAATCGCAAATCTATCGCATCGCAATCGAACCGCCAACGCTAAACGCAAGTTAATTATAGTGATTCTATGTTAGATATAGTAGTTATGTTGTTTGTGTAACTAATGGATAACACTATCGCATTGCTCGCTCGAATCGCATCGCAACGCAACGCTCAACACGCGAATCGAAACAACAAAACTTGTCGCGCCGGACACTAGGATCGAGTGGCCATCCGATCGGATTACCATCCGATTGGATTGTCATCCGATCGAGTTGTCAACCGATCGGGATGCCACCTGATCGGATTGCCACCCAATCGACCAGACACTCCACCATTTCCTTTTTGGGAAACCCTATAAATACCAACCTGTCACATCATTTGTGATGTGACAGCTCCTTATTCGACCAGCCGACCTCAAGCTCTCATTTCTCTCGATTCTTGTAAGTTTCCAACCTAAATCTTGTACTTCTATGATCTACACACACTTCTACATCATTTTCACCTTTGAATCTTAACTTTTAACCGTGAAATCACCGGATTTGAGGTGTTCTAGGGTGATGTCATCATGGAGTTCCTATGAACTTCAAGGTTTGGCTTCATTCCACCAAGAACAACTCAGATCTGAAGGATTTCCACGTGAATAATCAATGTTTTCACATAGATCTACACATATTCATGGTTGAAAAGATTGAAAGAAGGTTTTCCAACTTTCTTTCAACTCTTTTACACTCAATGTACTCAAAACCGATAGAATCGGAGCTCGTTCTGATCTTCTACTCTTTCTTAGTGATGGGTTAGTTCAAGATCTGAATTCTATCCGGGAGATAACTGATTTCGGGTTTGAACATAAACAGCAGTCTTGAACCGTGAACTGGTTGGACTAGGGTGGTTCCGTTCGATCGGGTCACTTGGGTCGAGATGGGGTTCCTGTTGTTTAAGCAAGTTATCATAACGACTCGTTCAAAACTGAAAAAATCTTCAACGAAATCACGTGACAAGACGATCAGGACGTTGGGACGGATTGTCGTCCGATCGGATTGCCATCCGATCGACCGGCCATCCGATCGGGTTGCACTTGGTTCCACACTTAAACTTTTCATTCAAACTTCCAAGGCTCTGAACGTCGAACAGATTGCCGTCTGATCGAACGACCGTTCGATCGGGTGACGTCTGGCACTTTGGTACTTGATCAATTTTCAAAGATCATCAGTAACTAATGGATTGCCACCCGATCGGATTTCCATCCGATCAAGTGACCGTCCTGCTTTGAACTTGTTCTCAACTAAGAAGCCTCGCCAATCGGATCGCCGTTCGATCGAACCGCCGTCCGATCGACCGACCTGAAGGGTAGAGATACTTCTATATTTCCAAAATGCTACAACGAAAACTTCAAAGGACAAACCATCATACACAAACACACTCTTACCAAACGAGGTGTCAATCGAATGGCCATCCGATCGGATGACCATCCGAACGGATTGACATCCGATCCACTGGCCATCCGATCGGGTTACCATCCGATACTTGGTACTCTTGCATTGTTTTACGCGCCGCTCATCGTTTATGCTATCGTTAACTGTTCAGGCTAATCTTTCTCAGCGCTCCCTTCAATCCAAGGCAGTTTTTATTAAGTTAAACGCTATCTGTGAGTATACTCGATCCCTTTTTGCTTTATGTACTTGTGGGTGTTACCTAAGTGACTTATTCTAAATCACATCGAACACACAACGCAAACACTATTTATACGCTGACCTTTAATGCATGTTATACGTGACTCGATGAATGCCTGTTTGTTATGTTAACACATTGATTGCTGTCTACCTGCCTTAGCAACAATAGTACTATAGTTTGGACTCGGCACCTGTTCACTCAGGGGTTGTTAAGGACAATACTTCACGTGTTCGTAGTGGTGAACATGTGATGCGCACTCGCCATTCACAGTCAACTCGCAGTCATTAGTATTGATAGGATCTTTGTCGATAACTTACATGCTTCACATTATACGTTATACATGCTGGTTACGCGTAAACGATTTCAAACTCTATTATGCTATTACCAAACTTGTATGCTCACCTTTACACTCTGTGTATTGACCTTTATTTTAACGTATGTGACAGGTGTTTGAATGCATAGGATGTGGCTTACCTGCTTTTGTGGAATCAAGTAGGACCGAGAGTCTAGAAAAAAAGACAATTTATATTTTATTTGAATCTGAGTCCTCGGAACATGTTTGTTTGAGAATATCTATGTCTGTAATAATTAGATTACTTAATGGATTGTGGTATGGGACATAATATTAACTATTTGGTAATTTAGTCGTTATGGAATTTCTCTTGACAATCTGTTTCGCTCAGTGCCATGCCCCGATGTTTCCGTCATCGGTTGGGGTGTGACATAGAGCCCATGACATTATAGCCTAGTGGCATCTTAGGGATGAGATAAGGTTTAGGGACCATCAGGTCCTGGGTTTGATTCTCACAAGGGGGTTTGTAATAACCTGACTTTTCGGATGGTTACTTATCACTGTCATTTCTTTCGTAAACGCTTGTACTCTTGGGATTCGATTAATGCTATAGGTTAAACTATATTTTCGACACTGTTTAAATGCATGTTACAACACTTATTCAAATCGCAGTCATCACATTTAAACGTTACTTATAACGCTTACTATTGAAACGCATTTTATCGCAATTCGCATCGCTTACTTAAACGCTTGTTACTTAAGCGCTATCGCAACGCAGACTTAAAACGCAGATTTAATTATATTATGTGTGTTATTTGTGTGATTACTTGTTTTGAATGTTATGTGGTTATCAATGCTTATACGCTTATACGCTCACTCGCAACTCGATTAAACGCAACGCAACGTTTAACAAACGAACCAAAGTTGAAAAACTAACTCGCACAAACTCGGCCGTCCGAATGGCCTTCCGTGCGAATGGACATCCGCCCGGATGAACATCCGTCCGGATGACCATCCGACCGGATGGAGCCATCCGAACGCTGCCACTCGCCACCGACTTAACCTTCGCCCTTCCCCTATAAATACTAGCCGTACGCCTCATTTCAAGACTTTGACACTCCCATTCGCTCCCAAGATCTCAGTCGCGATTCAAGGCCACTTTGTAAGCTTTTTCTCTCAAATCTTCTTCAATCTTCATCTCTAAACACTTCTACTCCATCTTCTTCATCAAAATCACACACACACACACTAACTTTTTCTCGAAATCATCTGATCTGGACCTCTTGAAGGTGGATTTCACTCGTTTTGCTTAGGCAAACTGTTGTGGAGCACCATTCAATCGAGATTGGTTCAAGATCTAAAGGATTTCACACTTTTCAACTTAAATATGAAAGATTTCAACAATTTTTCATCTGTTTTCAACTTTTCTTCAGTTTTTACACAATATTGATGGAATCTGGACTCAATCAAACTCTCGACTCGTTCTTTAGTCGAGAACCGGCTTGAAATCGGATTTCCACCGGAAAGATGGACCGATTAACGGGTCAAACATGAATCTTCATCAAGAACAGCTCGTCTTCAGAATGGGCGGGGCCCATCCGGCCGACTGAACTGGGTTTGGTATATTCCGTTGTTTGACAAGTCGTCACGCTGTCTCCGTTAACTTAAAAGTTTTACTTAGAAAATTTAACAAAAACTTCAAATACAGATCACTCGCTCGAATGGCCATCCGTCCGGATGACCTGACCCTGACAATTTCTGTTGGTTAAACGCTTTTAACTAAACTTTAAATTTTAACGTTTCGCAAACAACCACGTCCTACTCGAATGACCATCCGTTCGGATAGACTGTTGGACACTTTTACCCTGCTCGATACTCTGTTCATAACCGTTCAGCCCTGAAGAAGACTTACGCTTCTGTTTCCATGCACAGGCTGACCCGACGCGCTCCCTTCAATCCAATCCAGCTTGTGTTTACTTGATAAACACACACTGTGAGTATACTCGAACCCATTTTCGTTTAACGCACTTTTGGGTGTTACATTCGTTCTATATCAAAACACAACACACAACGCAAACACTTTACAAACGCTAACCGCTCCTGCATACTATATGTGATTTGTTGAATGCTTGTTACTATGCTTATACAGTGTTACACTAGACTGCCTCTAGCAACGATAGTACTATAGTTTGGACTCAGCACATGTTGTGACAGGGGTTGCTAGGGATCACATTACTTTACTTCACGTGTTCGCTTCGGTGAACATGTGTCGCGCATACTCTACGACGCAGTCTCGTGGTTAGGTTGTATCATTGTTGGTAGTTACATGCTTCGCCCGTTACGTGTTACATGCTTGTTTTGCGTAAACGCTTTTTATACTATTACTATGCAAACTTGTATACTCACCTTTACTTTATGTATTGACTTTAGTTTAACGTATGTGGCAGGTTGATGAATTTGTTATGCTGAAATCAAGATATGCAGTCTAGAAACTCATCTAATAGAAATCTAGGTTGTCGGACTTGTTTTGTTTAAGAGATGTGACTCTGTGATAACTGTTTGTGGAATATTTGTTTATTGGTATGGGACAATGAACCTTTTAAATATTGTCATTTAATAGTTGTTATGGATTCTCTTGAGCAATCTGGTTCGTCTAGTGCCGCGCCCCGATGTTTCTGCCATCGGTTGGGGTGTGACAGGGTTTTCCCAGATTTGTTGGGTTTCCTCTTGAATTGGTGTATATGCATTATTGCTTAGTGGAGATAGATATGGTCGGGTAGTTCCGCTGGTGCAAATTTATTGGGTTTCCTCTTGAATTGGTGTATATGCATTATTGCCTAGTGAAGATGGATGTGATCGGATAATTCCACTTGTAACACGATAATACTATAGTGATCTGTCAGTAATCTAAATTTTCAGTAAAAAAAAAAAACATGAAGTGTGAGACCAACAATGAATAATATCTACTAACAATTACAATTACGTGATATACCGATTTAATGCAATAATATTTCTATGTATCATTTATCTAATTAGTCAGGGGTAGCTCAATTCTATTTCTAGGCATGAAGCCAAGACTTTATTTTAGAGTTTTCTTTTTCTAAAAATGAAAATTTTTGTATATTTGAAAATTCTAATATTAAATCTATAAATTGTTTTATACATTTTTTAAAATTTAAGTCTTTTTAAATTTATTGACCTAAAACCCTTGTTTTTTTATGCTATAGGTCCCAGGCCTTGGCGATCCTTGCGTTCCGGTTAGGGTGTATATATAATCGATGATTATCGAGTCATGACGTTTCTTGAATACTTGTGTCAATTCAACCGGCTGTCATACGCTGATCCACAAATCACAAACTTTTAACGCAACAACAATATTTATATTTATATTTATATTTATACTAGCTTACAACCCCGTGTATTACACGGTTGAGTGACGAAAAATGTAAATTATAAACTTGTTTTTAATCCTTACTAATGAAATGACTTATTTAGATAAATTAGTAAAAATAAAGAACAGTTATATTTTCGTTACTTGTACATGTGATTTGATACCTTATTAGTAATTAATGTTTATATCTAAATAATATATTTTATCTTAACAAATATATATGGTTAGGGTAAAATGAAAACTTCTACGAGTTGTGAGAATTTAGAGAACTCAACCTTACAAAAGGTTTTTTGATTTTTTTTACAGAGGGTGTGAATGAGCGGTTAGAGACTCAAAGTGTTAAACTTTTTTATTTTGGATTCAAGTGGTTAAAACCACTAAAACATAGGGACTCAAAAAGTAATTTACTATTAATTAAATTTGAAATTATACGTTTGATCTCTAACTATATTAAATAATATTATACTTATTATATTATTTGATACATTTATATTTGTTATAGATAATTATTAAATAAATTTGAATTTAGACGTTTATCTCTAACTATATTAATTAATATTATATTATATTATATTTTTTGTATAAAATTAATATGTAATACTATTATTAAAAGGGAGGAGGCACCAGAGAGTGACACATGTACAAAAAGATTTTCGTTTATTAGTATAGGAAGATTTATATTTATATTAATAATAATAATTATGATTTATAAGTTTGAGAAAAAAGTTACAAAATTTAAGCTTTGGATGTGATTCTACCGTTGCTTGCAGTGACGACGAGAGTGGTATTGGTCGTCAACGGTTGTGGATGATGGTTAACGGTATTGAAACGGTAATAAACCACGAGTTTTATTTAACCAACAATGTTGTTGTTGCCGTTCAAAAAAAAAAACAAAAAAAACAATGTTGTTGACTTAGTAAATACAAATAATTGGATATGAAATCTTATTAGAGTCGAAACATGTCGGCAATTTCGTTAACTGAACCCCGGAAGTATTCAATTACTTTAGATAGTTGACGGTTTCCGAACCTATATATTCTTTTAAATAATTAATCCAACTTTTATCAAGACAAAGATAATGGTACGAGATCAGAAGAAAACGCCTTAAAGTGTGAGAACGGTGAGAACGGATCCTGGCTCACACATGGCACGCAATATAATGAAGGGCAGATGGGCATTTTTGTCCTTTTATATTCTTTTTTTTTCAATGTATCCACAACACCGCTTTATTTTGTTGGCGTTTAGTTAGATTCAATAACTATCTGACGTTTTATTGTTTTTTTTGGATCATGTGCATAGTAAATATTTTGGCGTTTATGGCGTCCCTAAATTCATTAAAATCAATTAGTAATTATAACTTCTTTTCGTCCATGGCATGTAGTCTTCCTGCGCCCCGTTGTCACATATAACGGTCACCATGTCTGTTTCTTCATCAAAACGTCATGATGTGATGACTGGGTCCATTTTTGCATTTGCTTTGTTTGGTCCAAATTTCCTAGTTAATCTTCTCATAAGCTTATATGTTTCATCACATTCGTTATCAAGAGGGATGCCAAGCGATATGATATCCCTCTGTAGAAGAACCGGAACCAGAATCAGAACCCTTAAGAAACCCAGTTGCTGCCGGTGGTAGTGGTTTCGGAATATGAAATGAGAAAGTGGAAGATGGAGAATTGTTGTGGGTTATGGGGCAGGATTCGTGTGGTGATTTGCAGAAAATGGATGATGAAACGGGTGAGAATACTGGGGAATTTGGGATTGCAACGGTAATCATTTTGTTGAGATGATTTTTTTTTTTTTTTTTTTTTGAGTTTGTAACGTTCGGATTTGTGTTTTGTGAATATGTATGTGTGTGTTGTGGGGGTATTTATAGGTAGGGTTGTAAACGAACCGAACGAACACGTACAAGACTATGTTCGTGTTCGTTCGTTAAGGAAATTTGGATGTTCGTGAACTGTTCGCGAACACATGACGAACAGAAGTTTGTGTTCGTGTTCGTTCGTTAAGAAATTTTGGTTGTTCGTGAACACTAACCACGAACACAAATGAACTTTAATTTTGAAAATTAAAAAAGGCGCCGTTAATCGTAAACATTGTACAAAACGAAAGTAGTTAAATATAACCATTTAAAGATTGAAGGGATGGATAATATTGGGTTCAATCGATTGGAGATAAGCTGAATGAAGAAGCGTGATATCAAAAGAGGGAGAGGGTCAGAGAGAGGGAAATAATACATATGGGGAAAGTAAAAAATTAATAAAACATTAAAAACTTTTAGAAAAATAAACATAAAAACCGAACATGAACAGACATAAACGAACGAACATTAACGAACATATTACCGAACGTTCACGAACGCAGTCGAACGAACGAGACATTTGTTCGTGTTCGTTCGTTAAGCTTATCGAACGGAATTTTGTGTTCGTGTTCGTTTGTTAAGCTTATCGAACGAACATAAACGAACTTCCCGCCGAACGATTCATGAACTGTTCGCTGAACGTTCGGTTCGTTTACAACCCTATTTATAGGGGGAAGAATGGTGGTCAAAGTGGGGAACGCCGTCCTCCGTGTTTAAAAAGTGTTTTGTTTTTATATTATTCGAGTCGCTCTCTTCTCTCCTAAGCTATTTCCGTATAATTATTGGGTGATTATTTTGTAAGTTTCAATTTACTTAAGGGATATATGATTTAAATAATCTTTAACTTTCATCAATAGGTCAATAACACTCTTAACTTTTGATTTGTACCAGACCACCACTACCAACTTTTAACTTATTTTCCTTTAGAACTCACAAACTAACTGAACACTAACCCAGTTAGTTTTTTGTTGTTGTGGCACTTATGTGGTGATGTGACATTTTTTTGTTAAAATGGCAGCTGACGTGGTTTCTGGCGTGGCTTTTTGATGACGTGGCAGCTGACGTGACACAGGTTTGGTGATATGGTGGTACAAATCGAAAGTTGGAAGTGTTATCGGCTAGTTTGTGAAAGTTGGAATTATTTAAATCCAATATCTCTTTATTTAAATAGTTATTTGAAGTTTTATCCTTTTTGTGAGATTATTATGGTGGTTAAAAATACATTAAGGCCGTCTGGTCTGCTTTAACATCCAAAGGCGTTAATCATAGTTGGCACCTGTTAATGCCTGACACACCACGGGTGGCACTAAAAGCTTATGTGTTAAGGAATTAACAAGGAGAGAGAGTGAGATAGGGAATAAGCATTGAGAAATTTGCACACGCACAATATGTTATATATATGTATTTTAATTAATTTAATGGGTGTTACGCCTATGTGTAGTTAAGAGGCGTGAAAGTATACTCATATCGTAATGTCGAATACCCAAATCCCGGCTGACGTTCAAGGGGTCTTTGGGGGGTTCAGACACGTGTCTGACCCCCAACGGTAAGATGGCAGCCTCATTAAATGCTTCCGGCTAGGAAGTACAATTTCCAGCCAAAGATCCCTTTCCAATCGGACATTAAATGTAGTCTGCATCCTCTGATCCTAGTTTCCCACTCGTTTTGTAAAAGGAGAGCCTTAGTGGGCAAGGTAAGCCATTGTTGGGCTTATGTCCTGTTGGGCCCACATGATAGTAGCCCAAGATGGGTAAATGGGGCAACCCATAGGCCCGTCGTCAAGTCATCTTTAGTCCCTGGTTCTGAGACCCGAGGCTCATGATCCGGGGCTGAGTCACAACTGTGCAAGAAGGAGGTTAATTTTTTCGGGCTACGAATGTGGGCCCGTTTTTGAATAATTATTAACCTATATATTCTTTTAAATAATTAATCCAACTTTTATCAAGACAAAGATAATGGTACGACATCAGAAGAAAACGCCTTAAAGTGTGAGAACGGATCCTGGCTCACACATGGCACGCAATATAATGAAGGGCAGATGAGCATTTTTGTCCTTTTATATTCTTTTTTTTTTTCAATGTGTCCACAACACCGCTTTATTTTTTTGGCGTATAAGTTTTTTTGGCGTTTAGTTAGATTCAATAACTATCTGACGTTTTATTGTTTTTTTTTTTGATCATGTGCATAGTAAATATTTTGGCGTTTATGGCGTCCCTAAATTCATTAAAGTCAATTAGTAATTATAACTTCTTTTCGTCCATGGCATGTAGTCTTCCTGTGCCCCGTTGTCACATATAACGGTCACCATGTCTGTTTCTTCATCAAAACGCCATGATGTGATGACTGGGTCCATTTTTGCATTTGCTTTGCTTGGTCCAAATTTCCTAGTTAATCTTCTCATAAGCTTATGTGTTTCATCACATTCGTTATCAAGAGAGATGCCAAGCGATATGATATCCCTCTGTACTTCTTCTTCCATTTTCTAAATTGTTTTGATTGTTTTAACAAACACTCTTCTTCTGTTGACAAAACGTATGACGAATCTTCTGATTCTCAGGGTGTATCTCCATGAAACGATGGTTGTCATTTTTGGCTTTTTGGTTAAGTTGGCGTTTTGGTGAAAAATGTTTTTAGAATGATTGATGCAAGTGATTATGGAAGTGATGTTAACGTCGTTTATATAATGATGTTTTTGGCGCGTAATTTAGGAGGGAATTTTTTCTAATAAATGTTAATAATTGACTTTCAGTTACTGTTTGTTTCTTCTACCTGTAAGTCTGCACGCGTTTTATCATTAAGCTTTGGCGTTTTATATTAATGGTGTTTTATTCGTTTTGAATGGCGTGTTCTCATTTTAGTTTGGTGTTTTGAATTTGAGCAATAAAAGACCTTTTTACCCTTAATGAAGCGCGTTCACGTAATAAAATTAATGTTATTTACGAACACGCCATCGCGCCAATCTAGTCCATAGATTGTTTTGATCGGACGATCCATAAGCGTTCTCACTGTTCTCACACTTTTCGCCGTTTTCCCTAAATCCTGCATACGGCATAGATGTATTACGTGGTTTCAATTTTGAATTTTGTTGCTATTTTCCTCCAAAATCAAAATCTTATTAGATTTTTCGGTCAACATCAAACTTTTTTGTCTTTTTCCTCCCTTTTAATGGACAAATTGGTCAGATTTTTTATTTTGTTATAATAAAACGTTAAAAGACCATTTTGCCCTTCATTAAGAGGGAGAAAAAGACAAAAAAAGCTGGATGTTAATTGAAAAATCTGACCAGATTTTGATTTTGGATGAAAATAACAACAAAATTGAAACCACATGGACCCAGATTCAAAATGTTTGATTTTTGGACTAAAGTGACAAATGTGACCAAAGCTCAAGACCATTTTGGCAGTTTAGTCTTTTCTATCACACGATTCAGATAAACAAATATATAGTTTCGGCCTTCGGGTAATCGTGGAAGGTATATAATTTCAATCGCATACCAAAATACCCTTCCCAATACTTGCCCTGGATGTTTTTGGGCTTCAAGCATTCTCGTCGGTTCGTTTTTTTATCTATGTCTATTCTTGGCTTCTTGCAGTTCTCTAAAATATTTATTTATTCTCATATTAACACTCATCAATAATTAACGTATGTGATATGTAACCTCATATTATCTATATATTAAAATACAATTAAAAGTAATATTAAAGAATCAATGAATTATGTTATTTAATGTAAGATGTATCAAACAAGAAAATTGAAAATCATAATTATCAACAACCCAAACGACTAATTTATACGGGTTTTGTTGATGCTATTCGTTACAAACGTAACGAATAACAAATAGCATCAACAAAACCGGCCCAACTGAACTATAATCACGCTAGCATCATCGACAGAACCTCGAGATACCGAGAGTTCAACCAATTTTTTGCAAGCGGAAACGGGTTCTAACTTATCACTGCCTACACAAAAGGGCCGCGCTAAATCGATCGCTTCTTGATTGCTCACTTTGTCCCATAAACCGTCCGAAGCCATGATCAAAAACTCAAATTCAGGCGCGATTTTGACAATTTTGGTTTCGGGTTCGGCTGTTATCCATTGCTTAAGACTTTGATCGCCAATTCCTCTTGAAACCGCTAGCGACCCAAGAACTCGTGATACACCACGGCTACTATCGACATACCCACCCTACAAAACCGACCATAACGCGTTAGTAATAATTAAAAAAGAAAATAAAAATGAACCACATTGTGTTATGGGTTTGAAGTATTGATGAAATGCTTACGAGTGATTCGATTCTGAGCTTCTCGTCTTGTCTCGATGGGCGGTGGTCCGAGGTGAGGGGTGTGGCGGTTCCGCCAATGCTCACCACCGCACGACAGTCGCCTGCATTCGACACGACAAGGTTGTTGTCTCGGATAATAGCGGTCACGCAACAAGATCCACCACGTTGATCTTGATTTAGAAACTGTGAGTCTGTGGTCATGTAACCTTGTTTAATTGCTTCAATTATTTCAATTTCACCCATTTTTTCAACCTCATTTAATATGTTCTTATCAAGATTCTCTGCTGCAAATTCAGCTGCTTTTGATCCACCGTGTCCGTCAAAAACACCAAAAAATGCCTGAAAAAGATGCAAACAAATTGAATTTATTTTCAATTTCATGAAAATAAAACAACAAATTACACTAGTAGATTTTAGGGGTGTTGATTTTTGACTAAATTTCAATAAGTTTCTTATAAAATAAATAAATAAATAAATTTCAATATACAGCAAAAATAATTCGTTTGGGCATTGTTTCATCGAAAACGACTTTTTTGTGCTTTTTAGTCCTTCACCTCTGGCTCTTTTTTTGTCATTTTTTATCCTTGAGGTTGACAGTTTATTGCAACTTTCATCCCTCAAAAAATGGTCCTCCGGGATGAAAATTGCAAGATTTCAAACTTTTTTAGATGAAAATAGCACATCACATCAGGGACAAAAGTCAATAAAGTCGCCAAACCTCATGGACGAAATCAAAAACGGCATTTTACTAAGTAAATTTCTTGTATTTAAATATTTCGTCTGGTTCGGTTTACCAAGTTCTAAACCATAAACCGAACCGTAAAATCCAGTTTCCCAAACCGTAAACCGAACCAGTTCACTCCAAACCCGGCCCAACCAGCCGATCACACTCAATTTAAACAGACAGTTTCAACGGTTTATAAACACCCGTACTAGATCCACACAACAACACCCCCCCCCCCCCACCCCCCAAACCATACCTGTTTATGTTCTCCGTCAAACTCAACAACAGCCTTAAACCGATCCTCCATAACATCTCTCTTCCCTTTCTTACAATAAACCGAATACCCATCTCCCTCCACCACCACCTCCTTCCGCCGGTCCTCCACCTCAATCCCACCGGAAAAGCAGACAGAAGCCACCGGAATCGCCAACTTAGCCGGTCTCTTCCGCTTAGAAGAACCAAAACCCTTAAGAAACCCAGTTGCTACAGGTGGTAGTGGTTTTGGAATATGAAATGAGAAAGTGGAAGATGGAGAATTGTTGTGGGTTATGGGGCAGGATTCGTGTGGTGATTTGCAGAAAATGGATGATGAAACGGGTGAGAATACTGGGGAATTTGGGATTGCAACGGTAATCATTTTGTTTGTGGAGATGATTTTTTTTTTTTTTGGGTTTGTAACGTTCGGATTTGTGTTTGATGAATATGTATGTGTGTGTTGTGTGTTGGGGGGTATTTATAGGGGGAAGAATGGTGGTCAAAGTGGGGACGCCGTCCTCCGTGTTTAAAAAGTGTTTTGTTTTTAGAGTTAACTACGATTTTCGTCCCTGTGGTTTGGTCACTTTGGCAATTTCAGTCCATTTTTCAAAAATGCGTCATTTTTCTCCCCGACGTTCTGGAAAGGTGCCATTTCAGTCCAAAAATCATAACCCAGTTAAGTCGGTTTGTAAATAAGGACTGATTGTGTAAATTTGTTAATAAAAGGACCATTTAAGTAAAATGTATAAATATTTATATAATTATAAAATATATATTATACAAAATATACACACATTCAGTAACCTGTAACCACACCATCACCGCCACTCTCTCTCTTTCTACTCTCTCTCTCTCTCTCTAAACCACCACCACCACCTTCACCTCCACCGCCACCGCCACACCAGACCCCACCCACATCCCCTTCCAACACCACCACCATCCACCAAAACCAAACCTGTTCTATCTCTACACTCTCCACCACCTGCATCACCAGTTCCCACCACCGCCACCACAGCCACTGCCACCACCACCACTCCGATCTGCCACCAGCATCTCATACCACCATCTCCACCTCGTTCACCACTAACACACCACCACCACCACCACCACACCTGCCGCTTCCCTTTCTCTCCCTACTCTATATAAAAACACCACCACCACTAGCCCTGGCCGCCATCAACATCTCAGGCCACCGTCACCGCCTCGTTCACCACCGTCAGCATCCAATCCATAACCACCGTCCCACCACATTACCCTTTGTCTCTCTACTCTCTCTCTCTCTAACTCCAGTAACAACAACATCTCAGACAACCATCACCAATTCACCACCCTCATTCACCACAGTCAACATCCCATCCATAACCACCATCGCCATCACCAAAACAGCCAAACAAACCTAACACCTAAAACATTTCATTTCACACAGACATTTCATCAAACACCTTACCTGCATACTCACCACCGCCGCCGGAACCGGAGCTTCGGTGGTCACCACCGCCGCCGCCGGAACCACCACCATCAACGTCATCATCGTCATCATCTGTTATCATCATCATCGATCATCATCGACCTTCATCATCATCATCGCGATCTTCATCATCATCATCAGACCTTCATCACCACTGCCGCCGCCTGCAACTCACCGGAAAAACGGCACCCCCACCGTCGCTGGTTCTCTCTCCCGCCTCCTTCTCTCTCTCTCTCTCTCGTTGTTATCTCTCTCTCTCTCTCTCCGACTTTCTCCCTCTCTCGTCTGATCTGTGAGATGTGGAGGGGTGTGTGGTTAGTTTGGTTCGTGGGGGTGTGGGGTGTCGGAAAGATGGCCGGATTTACTCCAGTCACCGGAGTAGAGAGGTAAAGGTGATGGTGGTGGTGATTGCAGAGCATAGAGAGAGAGAGTAGAGAGAGAGTGTGTGTGTGAACTGAGAGTGTGTGTATACATTATATATATATATATATATTATATATTTTATAATTATATTAATATTTATACATTTTACTTAAATTGTCCTTTATGTTACAAATTTACACAATCAGTCCTTATTTACAAACCGACTTAACTGGGTTATGATTTTTGAACTGAAATGGCACCTTTCCAGAACGTCGGGGAGGAAAATGGCGCATTTTTGAAAAATGGACTGAAATGGCCAAAGTGACCAAACCACAGGGACGAAAATGGCAGTTAACTCTTGTTTTTATATTATTCTAGTCGCTCTCTTCTTTCCTAAGCTATTTCCGTATAATTATTGGGTGATTATTTTGTAAGTTTTTATTTACTTAAGGGATATATGATTTAAATAATCTTTAACTTTCATCAATAGGTCAATAACACTCTTAACTTTTGATTTGTACCAGACCACCATTACCAACTTTTAACTTATTTTTCTTTAGCACTCACAAACTAACTGAACACTAACCCAGTTAGTTTTTTGTTGTTGTGGCACTTATGTGGTGATGTGACATTTTTTTGTTAATGTGGCAGCTGACGTGGTTTCTGGCGTGGCTTTTTGATGACGTGGCAGCTGACGTGACACAGGTTTGGTGATGTGGTAGCTGATGTTAGCAAACTGTGTTAGTTTAGGAATATTGTTGAAAAATAAGTCGAAAGTTGGGAGTGATGTAGTACAAATCGAAAGTTGGAAGTGTTATCGGCTAGTTTGTGAAAGTTGGAATTATTTAAATCCAATATCTCTTTATTTAAATAGTTATTTGAAGTTTTATCCTTTTTGTGAGATTATTATGGTGGTTAAAAATACATTAAGGCCGTCTGGTCTGCTTTAACGTCCAAAGGCGTTAATCATAGTTGGCACCTGTTAATGCCTGACACACCACGGGTGGCACTAAAAGTTTATGTGTTAAGGAATTAACAAGGAGAGAGAGTGAGATAGGGAATAAGCATTGAGAAATTTGCACACGCACAATATGCTATATATATGTATTTTAATTAATTTAACGGGTGTTACGCCTATGTGTAGTTAAGAGGCGTGAAAGTATACTCATATCCTAATAAGAAAATGGTGAAAGTTATTTTATTAGATAAATGTATCTTTTTAATATAATTTTATGTGATTTGGATTATACTTTTGAAATCATAATTATCACTTTATATTCATGCCCAAACATCCATTTCGGGTTGTTAGTTAACTAATAAATAATATGCTCAGAAATTATATATAGAAGGGTTTAGGCCTTTCAAAATATTTTAATTTAATTTTTATATTTTTATTATTACAAGAATTGTATTCCGTTTTACAATGGCCAGGACATATACTGAATATGTAATAAATAAGTGTATGACGTCGTTTCTTAAACCAGTTGTGCTTTGTAGATCGAATATGTAACATGTATTTCTCCTTAAAGTTTATTCGGGCTCTCCTAATAACAAACATCGTCTTTTGGTTATGGGATCTGCCTCTTCTATCTCTCCTCTTCAACTCCGAATGTGTGTACTTTATGGGTTTTTTAACCTTGTTAGGCCATGTGTAGTCATAAAGCCCTTTGTGAGACGTTATGTGACAAGTGGCGAAACACGTAAGAGAGGGACTTTATGGGGCTTTATATTACAAGAGGGTGTAGTGGGGTTATATATGTATGGGGCTTTGTATATATGTATGTATATATATGTGTGTGAGTAGGGCTTTGAATCTTCCTTCCTTAACGCCGCTATGTATATAACGGGAACAAGATTTTGCACCCCCATAGCGCCGCCTGTAGCGGTGTTCCGTGGCGCTATGGGGCGCCGTGGAGGGAGAAGGCGGTATATACCCCCCACTACGTATGATCTTATAGTTACTTAATCAACTTACAATTTTTATATTTTGTGTTTTGTATTTGCACTCTTTAAACTTGAAATGGTTTACGGGTTCGCTTTCTTGGACCTTGAATTTGAAGACACGTAAGCAAGTATTAAACTAGTTAATTTTGGTTTAAGGTTCGAAAATTGTGATCGTTTCAATATACGTATACAAGTATTAAACTAGTTAAATACGATATCCCCTTTGTTAAACATTAAACTGCCATACAAGTTCAAATAATGGAGCCATGAGCCATCCAACTCACAAATGATGCAATTACATAATACTGTCTTCTGTTACAAACACACAAATTGAATGGATCCAAGATTTAGGATTAATGAATGGCGATGATGTATTAAGAAAACGCAAATATATTGAAAACACATATGGGCAAACACTTTAAAGATTCATAAGATCTTCGAGAATATTTATAAACAGTGGCGAAACTTGAGATTTCTGACGGGTAGTCAAAAACATATATACCCAAAAATTTCTATAGAACCAGGGGATCGAAAACGCATATAACCAAAATTTTCTATAAGAAAACCACATATATCACACTACTGAGCGGAAAGTTCGAGGGTCGGGCGCCCCCAGCCCCTTAATAGTTGTGCCCCTGTTTACGAAAATAATAAAAAATTAAAATAGCAATTAAACTCGTAATTTTTTTATATAAGCTAAATAAAACTTCATGTATATGCCAGGGGTGGAACCAATGTAGAATGAGCCGTAGCCTGTGCTACGGCTCAACCCGTATTCGTATTCGCAGAGTAATTCTTTTTTTTTTTTTAGTTTTATACATAGCATACCCAAAAACATATACGAGGATACCCCTAAGAGAAAATTATGAAACTTGATATTATTTATTAAGCCCAAAACATGTTTAGTAACAAAGCCCAAATAATTAGTTTTATGATAATTAAGCCCAAATTGTAATAACTAATAAAACTCATCTATACTATCTATAATAAGAGATTATGAGTTGATGTAAATCTGCTTACTTGTCAACTTCTAAGCTATGCCACATGGAGTTGCTGATGTCATAATTCCGTTTACAATATTTATATCTAGATAAATCTATTTCAAATATATAATCTGATTTTATTATTATAAAAAAAGGTTTTCTTTAGGAGGGAACTTTGAAATTGCATGGGGAGGAGAAAATGCCATTAATGCACTGCAGAAGTAATCATATCTTTCTCTCTCCTTCTTCTTCACACTTTTTATGTAACTTCATCGATTCCATTTGACCATTTTCTTCTCATTTCAAAATGTCCGCATCTTCTGTGCAAACTCTGTCATCCGGCAAGAAATCCGACGGTGAACCACCATCTTTGTCACTCAGTTTCATTGATGATTTGAATCCGTCTAAAGATATGTGGAATCTCAAGTGTCGAATCATTCGGAAATGGGTTCAGTCCTTTCGGATGGATCTGATCTTGCTCGATGAGAAGGTATTAGTGTTTGTCAATCATCTTTGATGTTTTTTTACTCTTTTTATCATTTTCGTTTTGAGTTTTGTGTAATTTAGGGTTAGACAAAAAGAGTAATAGATGAAAATCTTTTTGTTAGTTTTTTTTATGCGAAATAGATGATTATTGTAAGTTGACTGTTTGTTTGTTTGTTTATAGAAAGAAAGATGGCTTTTTGTTTGTTTTTTGGATCCTTTATAATTTAGGGTTAGATATAAAGAACCAAAGATGAATATTTGTTTGGTTTGTTTACGGTCCTTCGTAGATGATTATTGTTTACTGTTTTGTTTGTTTGTTTTAGGGTTTTATGGTTATTTATTTTCTGTTTTGTGTAATTTAGGGTTGGTTTTTGGTCATTTATAGATACTTACTGTTTGTTTCCCTGTTATAGGATTAGGCAGAATGAAACAAACATGAATAGTAGTTACTTATTGATCCTTCATATGTTGAGACTTTTGCCACATGTACCTTTTATATTTTTTTGAGATACTGTTTGTTTGTTTGTTTCTAAAGTATGTGCTTTCACTTATTTGTCAGGGCCGTAAGATTCAGGCAGGGATTAAGGCTCCATTAATACCTGTGTTTATCTCACAGCTTCATGAGGATGAAGTTGTTATTCTCTCCAGATTTGGTGTTGGAGAAAACACTGATGCTTACAAACTTATTAACCATGGTTACAAGATCAACTTTTACCGATGTACGGTTGTTACACGTGCGAATGGTTGGTAAGGTGTTGATTACGGATTTAATTTCATCAGACATTCACACATTCTTAACGGAGATGCAAAGGATCTGCTCACGTGCGGTATGACTGTTTCTGATAATCTGATATATGTTTTGCCTCCCTTTTCAATGTCACTAATTTCTGTTGCTATGTTTACCATTTTAGATGTTGCTGGAATTGTTGTCTCGTGTGGAGATATGGAAATCTTTCCTAATGAAAGAAAAAAGATGAATTTGGATCTTCAAGATGTCCAGTAAATTCTAATTTGCCATTTATATAAATTTGTTTGTGTGTTATGACTGTATTTAATACAATACCAATGATTAGTTTATTTTTTATAAAAGTTCATTAAATGGTAGTTCTTATTTAATACAATACCAATGATTAGTTTATTTTATATATAAGATTCTTTATTGCATTTAATGGTGTATTCATAGTAAATCATTTTCATTTTAATGTAAATGATTAGTAAATCATATACTATATTCACAGTAAATGAGTGTATGGACTTTCAATGCTGTTCTTTTAATGCTATTCTTTGAGTTAAAACATCTACTATATGCTGTTCTTATAAGTTGGCTATTTGGTCGCGTTATAATAACTTTTAACCAGTGTTATAATGATCCATGGCAGTATCTTTGTGTTGCTCCCCCATCTAACAACCTAACAACCTTTAACCACTGTTACATATAACTACTGCTAGCTAACGTCTGATACTATTACAACAGACAAAGTAAACAACTGTTTCTTCATTCCACTGCTTCATTCCAAGCAGGGCTT
This sequence comes from Helianthus tuberosus, assembly GCA_030545235.1. Lineage (NCBI taxonomy): Eukaryota > Viridiplantae > Streptophyta > Magnoliopsida > Asterales > Asteraceae > Helianthus > Helianthus tuberosus. The sequence continues at coordinate 95,014 of JARYGA010055497.1, read as the reverse complement.
TGGTCTTTAGTAGCGCTTGACTTAGGGCAGTAGATTAAATAGCAGCACTTTGTCTTCAGTTGTTGTTGTACACAAGCAGTACTTAATGGACAGCAGTTGTAGTATATAAACAGTGGATGAGGACCATCAGATGTTATAACCACTTTAAAGGGGAAAGTCTAATGCAAACAGCTGCTTAAGAGATATACACTGATGTGTACCGGTTTTGGCTTTTATTACCTGTTTCTCACAAGAACGCAAATGATTGTATCTAACTTTTAATGCTGTTCTTTTATCTTTTTCTTTTAGGGGAGAGGTAGTCCGTTGTACTTTGTGGAATGTGTATGCACAAGAATTTAATGATTTTTTGTCTCAAAACTCTCCGAATGAGACTGTGATGGCTGTCATTCAGCATGCGAGGATTAGGAAGTGGCAGGGTAATTTATATTTGACTGATTTATTTCGTTTAGTTTTCCCAATCTCCGTTTTATTACATTTTTTAAGAACATTTTTTTTATTTCTTTAGTGATTTGTAATGAATTGTTGGATATTGTCACACCCCCAAAATCCACGTGCGGAGTACCACCGCTTGGAGGTGTGACTGACCAGGATCCAGCTACCAATTATACTGAGCATGGATTAATAGTAAAAATATTCACCAACCACAATAGTTAGTAAGCATCATAGTTTAAAGTTTTAAAAGTTTAAGTTCGATTAATAGTTTAAGTAAGCAGCGGAAGCATAAACCAAACAGTTTCAAAACAAAGTTCATAGTTCAAGATTATTTAAAACCCAACACACGGGTTTAGACGACCACTACACTTCCCCAAGCCGCAAGCTCCTGAGTTACTGGGTACCTGCAAAGCATGCAGTAGGGTGTCAACAAAAATGTTGGCGAGTTCACGCGGTGTCCAGTTTTAACTTTTTGAAGACGTAGGTTGTTTAGATAAAACATTTATAATCACGTCATGGGGAGCTACCCCATATGAAAGCTACTAAACTGGCGTTACCGAAACTATTGACGAGAAGATTTTTGTGCCCCGAGTCAATGTCTATCGTCATTGCCCAAGATGCAAGGTATACTAGTTCACGCCCGATCTCCCCCGGTCACGGTGTGAGGTTGTCAAACCTAATAGCGCTATCAACTAATAACCCGTTCGCCCCCGGCGATTAATCGGTACTGTAAGCAGGGACTTAATGTGATAGAGATTCGTTTAGTTTTGCTAGTTGTGATTTATAAATAATATCCAAACGTATCTCCCCCGGATATAGAAATTTTTCCCCCGGAAATAATAGTTCGAAAGTATTTTTCCCAAAGTTGGCAGTTTGTCCGTGTCCCTCCCTGGGACGCATGCTTTTAGTGTGTGAACTCACCTTGGGTTGCTCGGCAGTTTAGTTTACTTGGTCAAGCACGCTGGTCACCACGTCCTAACATGGTTACCAGTTTTGGGTCAGGCTCGAATACAGATAAGTCACGTGGCTTTACACATAACTAACACATAGCATACATATCACGTCATTGGGCCTGTCCTAACGATTAAACAGTTACAGATAACACATGGTTCAGTCAAACATGTAGCCCAGATAATTCACATTGTGGCCCAATAACTTGAGTAAGCAGCCCAGTCGAGACAAGGTGGTCTCGACTCGAGAACACGCGGTCTCGAGTCGCAACCGGGAGGTCTCGAGTCATGGACTTCTAGTCTCGAGTAGTGCAGGTATGAGTCGCAACCTCAGGGATCTCGAGTCCAGTCTCGAGTCGTCATCAGAAGATCTCGAGTCGAGACCTCGATGGTCTCGAGTTCCTGAAGTCTGTCTCGAGTTGTTTAGTCAGGGTCTCGAGTCGCAATCACTGCGGTCTCGAGTGATCACTAGATGGTCTCGAGTCGAAACCAGAGGTCTCGACTCGCACACCTGCTGTTTCTAGAACCCTGCCAAGAATTGTACTAGCCAATAGAATTCCGATTTCATGATTTGGTGTACTATCCAATGGGGGTTTACAAACATGTTTTGTTGTCTAACATCCTAATCAAATAGATCAAACATAGCAAATTTTGAATATTCATCACATTCAACAAGTTCTTCATCTAGGGTTTTCATCACTATGCAAACATGATCATTTAAATCTTAAATCTAGCATGCGTTTAACTCAAAACAGGAATATGTATTCATACAATCTATGTGTCATGACAACCTTGCATATTATTATCAAAACAACATTTGTCCTATAGCTTCTAACATAAATTGGATGATCATAAGCTTCCCATACATTCATCATTCAAATATCTTAGCAACTCATTATCATACAAGAGTTCTCACATGTCATCCATCATTTAATCATTCAAAGCAAGTCACACCATTATTCACATAAACACCTAGTGAGCATCTAATAACACTAACCGGTTGATATAAACTCATGACTTATCATACACTTTAACTAATAACTACAAGATACTAACCGGCTAGATGTTGAGGGTATGAAGAATCAATGAGCAAACTTCCGAGTGATGATCTCGAACTTGAACCGAGAGTCCTAGTGTTGCCGGTTGGATCCGAGAGAAAAGAGGGGAGGGGTGATGCTTGATTGTTAGGGTTCTAGTGAGAGAGAATGTAGGAGAGTGTGCGTGTAGGAGAGTGTGAAGGGATGGTGATTGAAAAGTGGCAAGGTTGGCCATCAACATAGTTTATATACCCGTTCCATGTTGGTGCACCCTTAGGGGCTTTCGGATGGATTAAAGGAGGGGTGCGGCCCAAACGGCCCAACTGTTTACTCGAGACCGAGTGGTCTCAAGTCGGGTTCGCGGTCTCGGCCCACTACGTACATATATATATATATATACTACATATACATACTCAGTGCAAGGATCACATAGAACATGAAGATAAAACACAACTTCCATTCAATAACATATATACACACAATGTAATTACAAGGTATTTGCTCGGGAAAACCTAGAGTGTCACAGATATGTATTTTGTTTCTTGCAGGTCAATATACTGTTCAGAGTGATAAGTTTGGAAGTCGTCTATTTCTCAACCAAGAAATTGATGAGATTAATGAACTTCGCAAGAGGTACTATCCGTGATTTATATTTCATATTTTTCATGTTTTTATTAACATAAGTGTGAGTATTAACGCTAATTGTGTTTTTATTTTTATAGTCTTTTAGTGAAACAATTTGAAGCATGTGCTTCTTCTTCTCAAACCATTCTTTCATCTCAGAGTTTATTTCCAGTCCGTCAAGAATTTCTAATTGAGACTCCTAAGAGACATGTTGATGAAATTATTGAGATTGATAGTGTACGAATAATTCTATATACATTCATAGGCATTTTAATTTTGTTAATGTTTTCTATGTTTTATCAATTGAGCATGTTAATAAAGCTTTATCTGTGATATTGTAGGGAATGTCATGTGTGGTAGTTGCAACGATCAAAATTGTTCAACAAAACTTTGGATGGTTTTATCCGGCATGTCGAGACTGTAACAAGAAGGTGTAGACCAAAATTGAGTACTTACAATATGCTAAAACCATTTCTGATGAGGTCATGAATCTGTCACCTGCTTCATTGGTTTGTCTGAAATGCGATAAAGAATGCACATCGATAACCATAAAGTAAGTTAACGTCCGATCTTTTTATGTCCAGAACTGCTATGGTTTTTGCTGTAATTTACTTGGCATTTATTACAGGTTCAAAGTACATCTGAGAGTGCACGATGAAACTGGCAGCGTTTCTTTTGTGATGTTTGATAAAGATGTAATGAAGCTTATTGGTTCAACTGCGAATGATATAAGGGAACGCCAAGTGAAGCTCGATGATACTGAAACTTTTCCCCATGAAATATCACGGTTGGTTGAAAAGAAGTTGGCGTTTAAAATTGAAGTTTCTGATTACAACCTTAACCATGACTACCATGTCTACACTATCCAAAAAGTATGTGATGATCCGGACATAATTGCTGAATTGGTTGGTGGTAATGGAAATACTCTTGAGGTTGCTGATGAGGTAAGAGTTTTTGTATATCCTATATTGATTTATTTTTTTCTTCCCAATTTTTGTAGTTTAAATATCTTAATTAAATTCCCTTTTGGTAATATTTTGATATTAGGTGTTTAGTCAAGAAGGTTCAGAAATTAAAGCTGTTCAATTATCTGAGTCCTCACAGATGGCCGGTGCTGATATTTCAAAGGTGAATAAGAATTCTACAGTTTTGTTTTTTGGTTTAGTATAGATTATATTACATTATTTGATACCTTAGTAGTTGTTTTGTGATTAATTGAAGGATGTTGTATCTGTTATGGCTGACTCTTCCGTCGTCGAAGTCGAGAAGGATTCGGCCACCAGTCTTAATGGTAAACGTTCGTTGCAGGAAGTGGAAGGTCAAAATGTTGGGGAACTCTCTTCTAACAACAAAACGAGCCGGAGGAAGCCATCTAGGCTTAACACTTAGCTTCTTTCACGTCGTTATATTTTGATGGTAAACATGCTATGTTTTTGGTATGTACTTAAGTACGTGGTTGTTTGAAGTTTGGTTGTCGTTGGTAAGTGTTAAACTACTCAAACAGTTGTTTTCTATGTTTTAGATGTTGGTAACTTATGAACTTGGAACATGTGGTAAACCATTATGTGGTTTACTTTTTTGTATTATGCTGGGAAATATAATCTTTGGTTATAATGTATGCTTTTGATTTGGGAATATAGTATATGGGATGTCTAAATTAGTTTGACATAGTCTAAATTCTACTTTTTTAATATAGAGTTTGAATGTATCTTCAGCAGTTGTTGTACACAAGCAGTACTTAAGGGACAGCAGTTGTAGTATATAAACAGTGGATGAGGGCCATCAGCTGCTTATTATCTGTTCCTCTTTAACCACTGTTACATATAACTACTGCCAGAGAAACACTGATACTATTACAATAGACACAGTAAACAACTGTTTCTTCAGTCCACTGCTTCATTCTAAGCAGGGCTTTGGTCTTTAGCAGTACTTGAGTTAGGGCAGTAGATTAAATAGCAGCACTTTGTCTTTAGCAGTTGTTGTACACAAGCAGTACTTAAGGGACAGCAGTTGTAGTATACAAACAGTGGACGAGGGCCATCAGCTGCTTATTATCTGTTCCTCTTTAACCACTGTTACATATAACTACTGCCAGCTAAACACTGATACTATTACAATAGACACAATAAACAACTGTTTCTTCAGTCCACTGCTTCATTCTAAGCAGTGCTTTGGTCTTTAGCAGTACTTGAGTTAGGGCAGTAGATTAAATAGCAGCACTTTGTCTTCAGCAGTTGTTGTACACAAGCAGTACTTAAGGAACAACAGTTGTAGTATACAAACAGTGGATGAGGGCCATCAGCTGCTTATTATCTGTTCCTCTTTTACCACTGTTACATATAATTACTGCTAGCTAAACACACGTACTATTACAATAGACATAGTAAACAACTGTTTCTTCAGTCCACTGCTTCATTCTAAGCAGGGCTTTGGTCTTTAACAGTACTTGAGTTAGGGCAGTAGATTAAATAGCAGCACTTTGTCTTTAGCAGTTGTTGTACACAAGCAGTACTTAAGGGACAGCACTTGTAGTATGCAAACAGTGGATGACGGGCATCAGATGTTATAACCACTTTAAAGGGGAATGTCTATTGCAAACAGCTGCTTATGATGAATCCATTGATGTGAACCAGTTTTGGCTCTTTTTAGCTGTTCCTGTTTAACCACTGTTACATATAACTACTGCTAACTAAACACTGATACTATTACAATAGACAAAGTAAACAACTGTTTCTTCATTCCACTGCTTCAGTCCAAGCAGGGCTTTGGTCTTTAGCAGTACTTGAGTTAGGCAGTAGATTAAATAGCAGAATTTTGTCTTGAGCATTTGTTGTACACAAGCAGTGCTTAATGGACAGCAGTTTGTAGTGTACAAACAGTGGATGAGGCCTATCAGATGTTATAAACACTTTAAAGGGGAAAGTCTAATGCAAACAGCTGGTGATGATGAATCCGCTGATGTGAACCATATTGTTTGCCTCTTATGAATCAACAGTGAATAATAATCATACAAATGTTTTGAGCATCTGCGGTTCTGATGAAAGGAATGATTTAAATTCTAATGCAAACACCTGCTTATGATGAATCCACTGATGTATTATAATCTGTTTTTTAGTATTTGATCGTTCAACCATTCACCAATTTTGGCTCTTATTATCGTTCCTCTTTATCCAATGTTACATATAACTACGGCTAGCTAAACACTGATACTATTACAATAGACAAAGTAAACCACTGTTTCTTCATTCCACTGCTTCAGTCCAAGCCGGGCTTTGGTCTTTAGCAGCACTTGACTTAGGGCAGTCGATTAAATAGCAGCACTTTGTCTTCAATTTTCGTTATATTTTTTGAGTTAAATCGATTTTCGTTATGACAGGATATAATTCATAAATATAATTCTTTGAGTTAAACTTCAAGTTTAAATAAGTTGGCTATTTGGTCGCGTTATAGTAACGAATATATTGGTCAAACCAAGACAAGGATGATTAAAAAATATGTAGTATTTAAATCCATATAAATTTTGATGTTTCTAAGGGGTCCAACGAATTCCTAATAAAACCAAGACAAGAATGTTTAGAAACATGTAGTAGTTAAATCCGTATAAATTTCTTGGTGCACATAAATTATCTGAGAATGTGACTCGGTAAAAATCTATCATTAAACTTCAACTCCAAAATATAAATCTTGTGGATCGCGTTGTAATAATTTTATTGTAGGAACCAATATATTGGTAAAACCAAGACAAAGATGATAAAAAAAATATGTACTATTTAAATCCATATAAATTATGGATTTTTAAATTTCACTTGGTTATATTTTTTATACAAAACCAAAGGGCCCCAAATTTGTTTTGTTTTTGCAATTAAATGGTCTAATTCTTTCAATAATTTCTGGCCCATAAGTTGTGAACCATAAAATCCTGTCAATGGCCCACAAAATGAATCAGGTATGTTAAATCACCATTTCATATTGTCCGCTATGTTTATAGCTTCTTTTTCGAATGAATCAAAATGAAGATTTAAAATTAGCGCCAAAAACTCAACCTATAATTCAAGACGCTCTTAGTTTGGAAGCAATCGATGAACACTAAATGGTAGGTTTTTCTATCTCATTTGTTTAGATCTATTCTCAACATTTGATGTGATCATCCACTTATTTAGGTAGGTTTTCAGTAGGGATCTTCAATCACCACTAGCTGTTGAGAATAAATGTTTTTTTGGACAGTGATTACAATAATCACCTATAGCTAGCCCTAAATCACACATATGTGCTCAATTCTTATGTACAGTTATGGAGAGTAAAAAGAATTTGATACCAAGACAAAGAGAGTATTTTCCACAGTGCAGTCCCCAACAGTCCAAAGAATCAAGGAAGATAAGAAAGTCTATCTTGAATAAGCGTAGAAACAGGGGTGTGGTTCAGTTTGTACAGACACCTCCTATTATTGATACACTTCTGGGCAAGGTTAGTATCACAAAAAACGATAATGGAGGTATGTTTTTGATGGTCATATGTGAAAATTGTAAGTGTTTGTAGCATAAATTAACCAAATCTCTTCATGTACAGCATGTCACACGCCCGACAATTTAGATCGAACATGTGTTAGTGCAATCCCTCTGACTTCATCCAGTCTTGGTAAGGTTATAAATCTTATTTTTTTAAGGTATGCTATCTGATTTACCCTTGTCCCTTTGTTTGAATTTTAGGACAATCTGGAAAGGCTAATCATTGTGTTTATGACTCTAGAAAGAGGAAACAAAGTTTGAAAACCATGGATATAAGTAAATTTGATTTATCCATTGTAGCTGATTTAAGCAGGACATCTTCAATGGTCACTCCTCTTCAACCATCAAATCATAAAATTGATAGAAGTCCATTAACAGATATTACAAACTGTATGCTATATACACTTTTGTTATTACTGTTAATCATTTATTGAATGTTAATGTAAGTTTGATAACATTTATAAATTATGTCTTGCAAGTGGATCGTGTTACAGTAAGGTCCCGTCGAAGTGATATTCCAACTCCTTAGAATATTGACAATAGAACTTCTCGACAGTTGCCAAAATGCTCCGTAGTAGCGTTTAGTGGTATGTGTTTTACTTTTAATGCAAAACTAAATATAGGTTTCTGAGTCACTATATTTGTCGTATCTATTGCTTATCTTCCTATCTGTTGTAACCGATATTATTTTGCCTTTTCCAAAATGAAACGGCAGGAAAAGAAAATTCCTACCCTGGTGAAAGGTCTAACTTTGATGATCCCGATTCGGAGGATTGTTTACCATCTTCTATCGTAAAAAAGATTTACGGAATTGCAAGAGGTAACTACCCTCCTTAAACTTATCAAAGTATCTTTCCAAATAACAGTTTAATCTCCTAATATTTCACTTATATCATCGTTTTTTTTATCTGCCTATATAATTTTGTAGAATACGTTGATCATGGAGATGCTATTTTTGTATGTTCTTACTGTCATGCAATGATTTGGAAAGATGAAATGCTTAGGGGTAATTTGGATTCGAAGAAAACTTCTTTTTCTCTTTGTTGTTCGAACGGAGACGTTGAATTGCCTTCCTCACCTGCTCCTCCTCCACTGCTCGAAAGATTTTACAAAAGAGTTACTCCTGAAAGCCGCAGTTTCATGAATAACATTCGAGCATATAACATGATGTTTTCCTTCACATCCCTTGGTGGCAAGGTTTCTAAAACTTTTCAAAAAACCAAAGGTCCTTATGTTTTTGGACTGCAAGGACAAAATTACCATCGCATTGGTAGTCTGCTACCAAATGATGGTGAAAAGCCCAAATTTTCACAGCTTTATATTTATGATTCCCAAAACGAGGATTTTAATCGTCAAAAGGTTGTAAGGTAAATTAAGCATTCAGTAAATTTTGATTTATGTCAAGTGTTTTATATATATCTGATCTATACAATAATGTCGTTTTTTACACAGTGTCGAGCAAGGTTCGAAGAGAGACACTAAACAACAACTTGATCTTGCCATCATATCGAGTCTTAAAAAAATGTTGGATTCATGCAATCCACTTGTGAAGTCATTTAGAATGGTACGAGATTGTTTTAAACAAAATGATTGGCAAAATGTAAGACTCAAGCTCATTGGAGTAAGGGATAAGGATGGTAGAATTTTTAACTTGCCTACTGCTAAAGAAATTGCTGCCTTAATAATTGGTGATTTTGATGGAGCATTTGATAAAAGGGATATCATAGTTCAAACAAAATCAGGGGATCTCCAGAGAATCAGTGAGCTTCATCCCTCTTATCTTGCATTGCAATATCCACTTATCTTCCCATATGCAGAAGATGGATTTAGTTAGTTTTTATTTTTCTTAGTTTAAAACCTTTTTCTAAACTTTTGATTTGATTAGACGTTGAGGATAAACCGGTACTAAAAGCTCTTGTGTCCTTGGACGACCTCGGTATCTTACCAACACTATACTACGCTCACGTTGGGTGCCCTTGCCCATATGTGTGTTTAGTGTTAGTAAATATCATGTTTTATAAATTTAAAACTTGGCTAAAAAAAGTGTAAAAAGGGCTTAAAATATATTTAAACTTATATACACACTTCACACGCATCATTAGTAAGCTTAGTTACTCTTTAAAGTGTGGTTGTTTGTTTAAAAACATCATTCTTGAAGATTTTAGATGTTTACAACTTGTAAAATAATTTTCTAAAAATGTTTCTTCTTGAATTTTTCTTGGTAATAATATGTTTCCACACTTGATTAACCACTAAAAATGTGATTAGTTTCTTTAAGAACCAAGTTTATGTAAATCTTGTATTTTAACTTAGTTTTCTGAGAAAACTATTTTTGAAATCACATATTTACAAGACTTACATTACACTTTGATCATCATTATTCAAGAAAAACATTTAACCTTTAAAGTTCATGTTTCACATAAGGATGATCATCTTGATTTACAACATAATCATCCTCACATCTTGCTAGATCATGTCTTTAATCACAATCTAGCACGTTCATATGATGTTTAACATCATTAACACTAACAATCAACAATCAAGAAGCATAATAACACTTCAACAACATAGATCATGATGATTTAGAGCTTTATGTTAGTGATTATGTTCTTGATTCTTTATGTTCTTCATGATTAGTCTTTTACATAACCTTTTAACCATCATAACAAGTAGTAAAAACATGGCTAAAGGAGCTTACTACTAGCACAAGGCTAGGGAAGATCAAGGATAAAGATGATGAAGAAATAGAGTGGTTAATAGCTCCTTGTGATGGTCCTTCAAGTTCTAGCACATGTAGTCTTCTTAGATAGCCTCCTTACACCTTAAAACAAGCTTGGAAATATTGTAGATTGGATGAAGATTGTAACACCTCGTAAAATCACGTCCAACGATGTATTAACACGTGTAATAAACCCTAATGAAGTCAAACATTAAATTTAAGGGACTAATTTTTCGAAAAATCGAAAACTTTGATTTTAAAAGGACTGGAAGTGTTTGTATACCTAAAATAAGTTTCTAAGTAACCTCTTACGATGTTTATATTCACAAATGAGCCACTTATTGATCGAGTGTAGCCGTTTGTGAAATTAATTAAAAGTTTGCGCAATAAAGGGGTTAAAAGTGTCAACATGTTAATTCTTACCTCTGAGTGACCTTTAAAACAAACCGAGAGTTTCATGATATTTTATTATACTCTCGGGAATGCCAAACATTGGCCGTCTAAGGTTTTTATGCATATAAGTAAAGTTACGCGCAACTTTGCAAGTTAGAGGGGCTAAAGGTGTCAATATGTTTAATTATACCTCTGAATGACCTTTTAGCGAACCCGAAGCCTCGTGATGTTTAATAATACTTTCAAGAATGTCTAATATGGTTTAGATGAGGTTTCAATGCTATTAAATGATGAGATGCGCAAGTTTGCGCAATAGAGGGACCTAAAGCGTCAACTTTTGAATCTACGCCTTTCGGTGACCATTCAAGCGAACGAGAGAGTAGTAATATTTAATTATATACTTGGGAATGCCCATCATGGGCCATGGGAGGCTTGGATGACAGTAAACGACATTTCGCGCTACTTTGCACAATTAAAGGACTAATTGCGTCAAACTGCAAAAGTATGTCGATTCGTATGTTATCGGACCTTCCGGAATATGACCATGAGTTATACATACCCTAATTATCCTTTTCGTAGCTTAGATATAGGCTTAGAGGTGTTTTGTGCGCAAAAATAAACTTTTAAGTCATGCAGGGACTAAAAGTGTCAAAAAGCGCACAAGTTTGCGTTTACGCGCATATCTTACATTCTGATCATAACCTAAGGTTATGGCGTTGATTCGGTAAATACCGATTATACCCTTTTTGTTTATAAAATGAGTTCTACATAGTATTTTAACACCAATCCAATTACTACTGATTTTATATAATAAATAAAGTATTTTGAACTTTATAACCTGATCAGAAAACTCAGATTTCCTGTATAACCCGGAAATCGCTTAAAATGGCTTTTTACGCGTATTAAACACCTAGTATGGGTTTAAAACCATTTTGGCATATAAGACTTATCACCAACTGATATAACCTATTAAATTAAGTTGTTTTACTGATTATTTCAGTCCCGAGTCTCAGAATTAAAATTAATCTCTTTTATAATCTTTTAAATGACCAAAATACCCCTACGGGGCTTAAATTGAGATTAAACTCATTTTGGGCATAATGGAAGGTATCCTATCATTTTCACCTCAAAATCAAGAATGTGTTTAAGTCACCCATATTAAACAAGCATACAAGCTTGTCGGGCCAAAACCACATTCTAAACCGGTCTTCGCTTTACCATGCGTTGAACCGTGTCTTCCTTGTGAAGACCAACCGGTCTAAGTCAAGGCTTAATTAAAGACCCGTTAGGATTCTAATAGGTTATTAAAAACCTTCGTTCCAGATTTAGGATCCCAGTAAAAGCTATCTGTACTTGCTGATTTGATACGGCTGGGATTGAATTTATATTTAGCTCAGGTAAATACTTTTAACTTATTTTCCCTTGTACGGGCTTGGGGTACGGTATATAAAATACCGCTTGGTCGGGCATTCGACCTTAATCGTTTGGTGGTTAAGTATTATCGAGATGTCCGTTTAAATTGTTTTGTTTGCTTAAAGCCTTTGGGGGGTTAATGACCATGTCCCGGATATCCTTGGCATCATTTTACGAAATGGCCACAACCTAAGCGCGGAGTGTAGGCGTACACTTGTCAGTGCCTAAATAAATAATGTGGTGTCTCTATTGATCTTTAACCCGGCACGAACCGGGCTACTGAACGCATAAGGAACATGTAATTCTTTTACAAGTTTATATATTCAAATAATTATCCCAAGTTATAAAAGATATTTGTGCCACGAGCATTCAAATCAATTTTTATTAGACTTTTTTTCAAAATGAGTCAGTTAATTGTATTTACCAGTGTAAACTGACGTATTTTCCAAAAAGGCTAAGTGCAGGTACTACACGTAATAGGCTGGCCACTCCAGGCATCAATAATCAAGTCTTGCAAGCTCTAGATGTCGAAGTCTGTTGAACAATGTTCCTTTTATTTTGATCCGCCTGTGGATCCTTTACTTTCCGTTGTAATACTTTGATATTGCTTTATATCGGATTGTAAAATATTTATCTTTTGCTTCCGCTGTGCATTTAAATATTGTGTTGTTTGACTATGATGATATCAACTACGTCACGATACTCCCCACCGGGCCCACCGGTAATACGTGGAAATATCAGGGTGTGACAGGTTGGTATCAGAGCCAACATTGAGTGAATTAAACACTAGTCTTTTGTGTTTAATCTCAGTGACACAGTAGCACATTCCTTGACTTTCTGAGTCTAGACTTAACATAGGAATACCCTCATCTCTATCGGAGTATTTTTGCTTTAAATTCTATATTTTAATGCGTCGCTAAGCGAAGAAGCCATAGAGGAAATTCTCCCCAATTGGAGCCTAGGGAAGGCCGATCTTTGTGCTGCTACTAGGATAAACGTTCAACCAAGGAGAAAACATTCAAAAATAATATGAAGAAGAAACTCCTTTTACTAAAGTTTGTTTCATTAGTAAGTCCTTTATCTTTCAGCCCCTTCATGGACAACATCATTCTTTCAAGCCCCGTTTAGGGCAATTCTGTACCTCCTTTGGAATCATTGGAATGTTTTATCTAAATTTTATTTATATCATTATATATGAATATAATAATAACATTCCTTTTATAAGATCTACCATTATAATAAAATGGCAAAATCTAAAAAGGACAAGACCTAGCCACGTGTCATATTAAGACCCGGCCAAGATGGCAGTTCCTCAATTTAGATTCAGATCCTTATTAACATCTCAATTTAGGATTATTCTGCGTTAATTATTAAAAAGAATCTTAAAGGTAAACCTAGCCTTTATGACAGGGCCAAGATGGTAGAACCTATTCAAGAGATTCAAATCCTTGTTAACATCTGTAACATGTTAACATTCCTGGCAGACGTGGTTCGATAAAATCGCATAAGTCATCCTTAAATTGGATTACTCTAATTTCTCTTATTAAAATAATCATCCATTAAGGATGAAGTGCCTACGGGCTATAATTAACGTCCTCTGAGACTAAAGACAGTCGTAGCCTACAACTCCCTGTCAAGAAAAGGCGATGAACAACGTTCAAAGCCTAAATACCTTGATTCTACAAAATCATGGTCTATAATTTAAAGTTGCCCTTGTGACTTGGCCTTTTTGTGCCATAGTTATACTATAATTAAATTTAGGATAATTATAATGAAATCCTGAATAAAATAAGTATCATTCCTTTCCTGCTAGTATACATGCTAAAAGAGAATCTTAAAATGTATAATCTAGCTTGAATGTCATTAAAGACCTGGCTACGATGGTAAAACCTGTTTAAAAGTGATCCAGATCTTTGTTAACATCTGAAAACATGTTAACACTCCTGACAAAGGTGATGCAATAAAATCACACTTGTCATCTTTATATTAGGAACTTCCAACCCCTTTTAGCATAAGCGATCAATAGGAATCATGGCTAATAAACGTCGAACATGATGTACACATCAAAACATCCCTTTTGGGATGTATATCTACGGGCAAAGATGAATGCATGAAAAAGATAGTTTTATTTCATAACTCCTTGTCAAGATAATGAACTATGAAATTTTTCGATCCAAAGGAATCATTGATTATGTTTTAAAATTTCCCTAGTGACAAGGCATCTGTGCCATCAAGAGTCCTTTGGAACAAGCTTGTGCTATATATAAAATGTCGGTACTACATTAACAGTCGTGATTTATGTCCCCCGTCTAATAAATATAAAGGATTATATTCCGTTTACACGCCAATGATGGTTTATTTAAAAACCTAGGCAAAACATAATCAAATAAATTAAATACTATCTATTGGCCTATATGGTTTATTTACACCATAGCTATTTAATCATCAAATTCGACAATTCGCCATATAATTAAACCAATTATTACTACTTGGTTTGTAGCCTTCAACGCTTTACCATGGCTGACTCCTCTGAAGCTCACAATCATCCAGTTGATCAGAATGATGATGCAAGGCTGAACATATCAAGCACCGAGTTACAAGCTATGATAGATACAGCTGTAAACAACGCTGTGGACCATGTATTAAAGGATCATAAGCGAAAGTGCGAAAATACCCCAAATAAGGGTTACAAAAAGGGTAAGACCGGTTCAAACTATAACCAGTCCAAACCAAAGGAGGCAAAACCCAAATGTAAAACCTGCGGGAAGAAGCACTTCGGGAAATGTTTCTATGATCAGACCAGGGGATGTGTCATCTGTAAGGAGACGGATCACAAGACCCATGAATGCAAGAATTTAAAGATCAACCAGCAGTCGGGTGAAAAGACCAGATGCAAAACCTGTAGGAAATACCACCTCGGGAAATGCAGATTTGAATCCCAGCCTCTACCCTGTGGAATCTGCAAGGCCAAGGAGCATAAGACCTTGGATTGCAAGAGATTGGGAGACGCAACCTGCTATGGTTGCAATGAAATAGGGCACATCAAGACAAATTGCCCAAATAAAACCAAGAAGCCTGGGGAGGCTAAGGAGACCAAAGCTGGAAGCTCTCAAATGGACGCTCAAGAGGCTATTCAGGATGACAATGTCACAACAGGTACTTTCTTTATCAATAACGCTCATGCTAGAGTATTATTTGATTCAGGTTCAGATAAGTCTTTCGTTGACAATAGATTTTGTAGATCATTAAATCTGCCTGTTAAAATTCTAAGCGTTAAGTATAAAGTAAAGTTGGCCGATAGTACCTCAAAGACTGCTTCAGCAACATTAGATGGATGTTTTATATCCATTAGGAATCATTCTTTTCCACTGTCCTTGTTTGCGTTAAAACAGAGGGACTCGATGTAATAATAGAAATGGGTTGGTCAACCTATAACCAAACCCATACTTTATGTGATAAGAAGCAAGTAATTATCAAGACTCCTTATGATGAGCCTTTAACAATTCAAGGAGACACATGGTAAGGATTGCCTAAGCACTTGTTGAAATTGGTATTTAATACCAAAGCTTCGAGTATGGGAAACTCGGAAAGGAGAAACACCGGTCGCAATGCTAGGGAGGCGACAAATGTTAATGGTGCATCAAATGTGAACCTCAATGTGGATGGAGTTAATCTCCAAAATTGTAATTAACACAGCTATTGGAAAGGCTGTGAGAAAAGTCATGAAAAGGTTCAAGAAGCTGAATGTTGTTTGCTTTAAAACACATGTCGTTGCTCATGAGGAGAGCTTTATTCATACTTCAGATGTAAAGAATAAACCCAGTAAAAGCTTATATGGCAAGGAGCCCATTCCTTTTAGAATGTACTTAAAAGTACTCCGTCTCTTGGAAGTCAAGGGACTTCAATAGTAAAAAGGGGCCATCGATTACAGGAAATTGTTGGATGAAGTCGAAACCATTACGTATATCAGCGGTTATGCTGGAAAGCACAAGGTGAGGTGTGCGCCACAGTCGTTCGATGACAATACCCTTGATTAGTGAGGACATTAATGGAGTCCACAAGAAAGATCCTCTTTACATTATGGGGTGGTCCAAGTTTTAAGGACCTTATTAGGAAAACCTATCATCCACATCACAAAATGGAAAAGATGGAATAAGAATCTTCTGACTCTCACCATAAAAGTGCTAGACTGTCAGCAGTATGTTGCAAATCTTAATTCATTGGCTGAGATAGTGCCCAATTCCAATTACCCAAAATCTAGGCTTAATGCAATAATTATTGGTGACTAGTAACGGCAATAAGAGGGCACATTAAGGTTTCAAAGCCTGCTCATTATAGATCCATTATGGATCTACCTCAGCTACTCACGTTATATAGATTAAGAAACGACCAGTCAAAGCTGAGACTGCCCTAAATTTGTCATAGATTTTGCAGCTAAGTTTAAAAGGATTAAGAATGGAGGCGCTTAACCCTCCTGATGTATGATTAGAGGCATTTCACATTAATAATGACACTAGATAAATCCCTTATTGAGAATTATTTGCTAAAGAGTTACGTTTGGGTTCAGGTGCTGCTAAGTCTCTCATAAGACCATAAGCTTAGCAAACTTTTATAAATTTTTCCCCTAAGAAACCCAGATATTAAGTATAAGGTAAAACTCACAGGCAAATCATAAGAACCATTTCTTCTGTTCCTGTCAGAAACCTTCAGTCATAGAATTTTTGAAGTATCCTCTCTCTAAAAAGAAGTGCGTCAACATACGTAGTTGATATCTCTTTGATCTCTATCGATTTCGAGTACCCGATGGTATGATAAAAGCGTCATATGAGGATTGGTGTATCTTAATAAGTTCCATAGATTGCTTCCATGCCTGATCAGTATGGGAGTTTAATGCATGGGACCACCAAGATACTCCGATAGGTCATATGGTGCTAAAGTCAACTAGTGGTATTCAAAGGATATATCCATAATGGAATTGTCAAGTAAGTGTTCCCGATTAAGGAATTCGTGAACTTGTAACATAAATGTGTCACTTATTTGACACAAGCAATGATAGATGAACTGGAGCCTGAGATTTGGAAAATCTCTGTAACCTCCTTGTATCATGATTACCTTCTCCTAAGTTTACCCTGTTCACCCTTGAGAGGCAGGTAGAGTTAAGGTTTATATCCCATTTAAGGCTGTATTATTATGAAATCTCCAAGACGGCTAGTACCATCATTGGAAGAATCGAAACCCTGATTAACTAAGTTTTAAAATAGAGGGTTCATATAGCCTAACTCAATATCCTGAGAATTCGGTATAGTTAATTATGAAAGACGGTTCATTTTGCTTATGCATTGTTTACCGCAACCCTAATTAGGCAACGATTAAGAATCGCCATCAGCTGCCCAGGATCGTCGATTTGTTCGACTAACGACAAGGATTAGCTATTCCTTAAAATTAGTTAAGCAGTGGTTGAAATAACCATCGCACCTTAAGATAAGCTTTTCTATAATAGTTGATATATAAGCATCAAGGCTGCTCCTTTGGAGACCTTGTATATGTTAGGGGTCATTTTCTTAACATATGTATCCTGACCAATATCCTGCCTTTGTTTGTTTATTTGTAATCAGGATGCTGGAAGAGGATATTGCTGACATCTTGGGCGATATCCTGAAGCTTATTGAATTAACCACGTGCAGATTAAGGGCAGAGGCTTGCTAACGGTCACAAGGACTTCTTCTCCTCAAGACTCGGACGAATTTGTTGAGAAAGAGACGTTGAGCCCGAAAGACCAGGTCTGCAACGTTCCAAGAGGGAATATTCGGTGAATCCTGCGAGTTTAGGGTAGTTAGTTGCTTTATCGTTACTATAAATAGATGAGGTCGGATCAGCTTAGAACACACATCATTTCGCACTTCCACTCTCGAACACAATCACATTCTAGCTAGTTGCAAATACCACACTTGTATTTCATTTTCGTTGTAACACTTAGTTGATCCGTACCACATCCTGCACTGTATCCTGATATTTGAAGCAATAGAAGAACAAGGCAGCTGCGATTGTCAGCTCCCGAGGTTTTATGCCGGCGATCTAGATTGATCAAGGGCTTTCCTCGTACATCTCGTGTCACTTCCTTTACTTTTTGCTCATTATTTACTCATTGTTTGATCGTTGATACGGCTCAATATCCCGAGCCGTATCCTGAAACTGTTTTTGCAAGTAATTTAGTTAACACATTTTTGACACTTACTTTTAGCACACTACCTCACTTAACTAATTTGATCACTTAATTACTTCGGTAATTTTTGACCAAAACAATTTGGCGCCCACCGTGGGGCAAGTGGTGCTCTTTTTACTAAAACTTTTTGTCAAATCGCTAATCGGTTTTCTATTTTCAAAACTTTTTGCTACATTATCTATAATGGCCTCAAGATCAAACATGAGTTCCTCTACTGTGTCTGCTGTGACTTCTGCTACTACCGGTTCGGTGCTTCCACCACCTCCTCCAAGGATGCCAGCTTCTACACGACCTCAGGATATCATCCCTACCCGCAGTGTTCAGGAATCTGCTCCCGTTTTAGCTTCTAATGATGAAATTTTAACCTTATTTGGAAGTGTGCAGGAACAAATGAGGCAGCAACAGGAAACAAACCAGATGCTTTTAAGGGAAATACAACTCCTGAAGTCTGGCTCGAGCAGATCTGCTGAGGATATTGTCACTCCATTACATCCCAGAGCGTTGAACTTCAGTTCAGCTGTGTATACTGAGGATAACAGGGGGAATATTGTGCCCAATCTTCCTCAGAATCATACTCCTGAAATACCCTCCTCGGTCAGGATGTCAACCATGAGGAGCTCAGGATATGCTTCAGGATATGGGCAAAATCCTCCAACGGGTAACGTGTCGAATAATAATAATACTCATGCTACTAACAGTGGTGGATCTTTGCAGGACACAGGTGTAACATCAGCACTTACCAGGGAACTTCAGAAGTTGAAGGACATGATATCTAGTGTACCTGGGGTGGTCCAGCCGATCCCGGAAGTGTCTCAAGACAGCCACAAGATATCTCGTTTTGCATACCCTATATGTGATGCTGAGATCCCAAAGAGATTCCAAACTCCCAATATGAAGCTTTATGATGGGACTACGGATCCTGAGGAGCATATTGCTCAGTATAGGGAAAGAATGGAGATTAACCCTATTCCTCCGGAGCTCAAGGAAGCGTGCTTGTGCAAGGGATTTGGTTCTACTCTAACGGGATCAGCCTTGAAATGGCTGTTGAACGTTCCTCCTCACTCAATCACTTCATTTGCTCATTTGGTTAATTTATTTAACAGTCAATTTTCTTGTAGTCGGAGCTTTGAGAAACTAACCAGTGATCTTTACAGGATAACTCAAGGGCCTCAAGAATCCTTGAGGGATTATGTGAACAAATTTAGTCAAGAATCCTTGGATATCCCACATCTTGATGTTGCAACAGCTGTGCAAGCTTTTAAGATGGGATTACAAAAGGATTCTCAGTTTTATCAGGATCTTGTAATGAATCCCTGCAGGAATCTTGATGAAGCTCGTAACAGGGCCTTGAGATATATCCGTCTGGAAGATGACAAGAAGATGCAAGAAAGGATGAACTCGTCCAACACTTATGAATCGACTAATAGGAAGTCAGAATCCTCATTTAAGTCATATCGGCCTAAGCCATATGGTAGAAATGAAAACAAGAGAGTGAATGCTGTCGAAGATGAGGATCCTGAAGAGTATCCTGAATTGTCTGAATATTGCTTTTCTGTTAATATTCCTGAATTGATGTATGCTATGCAGGGTCTAGGAGACAAGGCTAGATGGCCCCGAAAGAATCAACAAAAGGCTGACTGGAAAGATAAGTCGAAGTGGTGTGCTTTCCACGAAGATTTCGGACATATGACTGAGGATTGCATTGCTTTAAGGAAAGAAATAAGCTACCTTCTGAGCAAGGGATATCTGAAAGATCTCTTAGGAAAGAAGAAGAATAAGGGTCAGGATACTGAGAAGGATCCTGAACGAGCAGCATCACCTCCCGCGGATGCCAAGATAATCAACTTCATTTCGGGGGGATCCGACATTTGTGGAACTTCGTATTCGGCAGCAAAGAGACATGCAAAGGAAGCCAAAGCCGAAAGGGGAGACAAACCTGTCAGGATGACTACACTCACAACTGACAAAGTGATCACATTTGATGCTGATGACAGGGATACTGTCCAGGATCCTCACCATAATGCTCTGGTAATAACGTTATATGTGGCTAACCATTTTGTACGCAGGATATTGGTTGATAATGGCAGCTCCGTCAACATAATCCAGCTAGAGACACTTAAAAGAATGAATGTATCTCCAATGGATATCACTTCAAAGTCCACCGTGCTTGTTGGATTCAGTGGAGAGGCTAGAAACACAGTGGGAGAGATAAAGTTGCCAGTATACGTTGAAGGAGTCAATTTGATACAACGTTTCTGTGTGATGGACTCTCTATCCTGCTATAACATTATCCTGGGAAGACCATGGATTCACGATATGAAGGCCGTGCCATCAACATATCACCAATGCATCAAGATACCTACCCCTTGGGGAGTCGTTAAAGTTGATAGCGATCAGCAGGAGGCGAAAGAATGCTACTCATCCTCGATGAAATCCTCAGCCAAAACTAGTGCAGCATAGCAATTAAAGACGCGGGCCCAGGATATCGTGGAGGATCCGGAGCAGGATGTGAAGAAAGTTATCCTGGACCAGGATAACCCCAATATTTTGGTGCTCGTAGGGACCAATATCCCTCAGGATATTGAGGAACAATTAATTAACTTTTTGAAATGCAGGATGTCTACGTTTGCATGGAAGCATGAGGATATGACAGGCATATCCAAAGATATTATCACTCACAAGCTTGGAATTGATAAATCATTCAAGCCAGTGCAACAAAAAAGAAGGAAGTTTGCTCCTGAACGCAATACAATTATTCAAGAAGAAGTTGAAAGATTGTTGAAGTCCAAAATGATTAGAGAAGTCAAATTCCCAAGGTGGCTAGCAAACGTGGTCGTGGTACAGAAGAAAAACGGGAAATGGAGAGTTTGTGTAGACTACACAGACTTGAACAAAGCTTGTCCTAAAGACCCATTTCCTCTTCCCCATATCGATGCAATGGTAGATGCCACTGCTGGGCATGAAATGCTAACTTTCATGGACGCATCCTCAGGATTTCAACAGATACAAATGGAGCCTTCTGACCAGGAGGATACCGCCTTCATGACGCCAACAGGTATTTATTGTTATACAGCTATGCCTTTTGGTTTGAAAAATGCAGGTGCAACATACCAAAGATTGGTAAACATGATGTTTAAAGACAAACTGGGGGACACCATGGAGGTGTACATTGACGATATGGTGGTAAAATCAAAGAAAGCTAAGGATCACCTCCAGGATATTAAAGGAGCATTTGATATCCTGGATCAATACAACATGAAGCTGAATCCTGCTAAATGCCATTTCGGAGTGGGGGCAGGAAAGTTTCTTGGGTATATGGTGACGAAAAGGGGGATAGAGGCAAGCCCGGAGCAGATTAAAGCTATCCTGGATATAAAATCACCCTCGAATATGAAGGATGTACAAAGATTAACAGGCCGAGTAGCAGCTCTAAACAGATTTATCTCAAGATCCTCGGAGAAATGCAAAGACTTCTATGATATCCTAAAGAAGAACAAAAGATTCGAATGGGGGGAAAAACACGAAGCAGCCCTACAGGATTTGAAACGGTATCTCTCAACCGCACCTCTATTGATGAAGCCGGAAAATGGTGAACCACTATCCCTGTACCTTGCTGTATCAGGGAATGCTGTAAGTGCCGTTCTTATAAAAGACCATGAAGGTCAGCAGTATCCTGTTTATTATGTTAGTAAAAGTTTGTTAGATGCTGAAACTAGGTATTCTCATTTAGAAAAATTGATACTAGCGTTAATTATGGCATCAACGAAACTTAGACATTATTTCGAGACACATAGGATACATGTTAAAACAAACTATCCTATTAAGAATGTGCTTAGGAAACCAGAGATGTCAGGCAGGATGGCCAAGTGGTCAGTAAAATTGAGTGCTTATGACTTAGTATATGAACCTAGGAATGCTATAAAGTCTCAGGCTTTAGCTGACTTTGTGGCTGACTTTAGTAGTGACATTTAGGATGAGGTAGATCTAGAAGTTCAACAGCTAGGAGAATCCTCAGGATCCTGGACATTATATACTGATGGTGCATCTAATGTAAGAGGAGTAGGATTAGGAATACTACTAAAATCGCCACAGGGGGACATATTACCCCAGGCTATTAGGTGTGAATTTCCTGCTACTAATAATGAAGCAGAGTATGAGGCTTTAATTGCAGGATTAGAGTTGGCTAAGAGCATGAGTATCAAAAATTTGCAAGTATATGTTGACTCTCTGTTAATTACTAACCATTTTAATGGATCATATGCAGTTAAGGGAGAGAAATTAATCGAATATCTCGATATTCTCAAAAAATTAGCAGGATATTTCGATGTTTTTATACTTGAACAGGTACCAAGGGAAGATAATGCTGAAGCAGATGCCTTAGCAAATCTGGGATCGTCGGTCAGGATACCTGAAGGGACGCAAATACCAATATTACATGTCTTATATCCTGCAACGAATCCTCAGGATAAAGAAGTAACTAGCATACAGAATCCTGGAGCAGAATATCCTGAGGAGGATCCTGAATCCTGGACGGCTCCAATCATGAGATATCTCAAAGAAGGACACATCCCTGGAAATGAAAATCCTAAGGCATTTAGGATGAAGGTATCACGGTTCACTATTATAGATAATATTTTATACAAGAAATCTCTTGCAGGACCGTATTTGAGGTGCTTGGAGGATCCTGAAGCCAAGGAAGTACTTCAAGATATACATGAAGGGGATTGTGGTAACCATGCTGGGGGCAGATCGTTATTCTCAAAAATATTAAGAACAGGATATTATTGGCCAACAATGAGAAAAGATGCCGCAGAATATGCTCGAAGATGTGACTCATGTCAAAGACATAGTAACATACTGCATCAACCGGCTGAACCATTATATCCTATTGTTTCCCCTTGGCCATTTATGAAGTGGGGTATGGATATAGTGGGAAAGCTACCGAAAGCTCCGGGAGGAAAGGTCTTTATGCTAGCAATGACGGATTACTTTTCTAAGTGGGTTGAAGCTGAAGCATTTGTTCAAGTAAGAGACCAAGAAGTAGTATCCTTCATCAAGAGGAATATCCTGACCAGATTCGGAGTACCAGCTGAAATAATCTGTGACAATGGCTCCCAGTTCATAAGTAAGAGGACTACTGACTTTTGCAAGAGTTGGGGAATCAAAATGATCACATCTACTCCGGTACATTCTCAAGCAAATGGACAAGCAGAATCATCTAACAAGATAATTGTCAACAACTTAAAGAAAAGGCTTGGAGCTAAAAAAGGAAGATGGGCAGAAGAATTACCCTTTGTTTTATGGGCTGATAGGACAACAGTAAAGAATGCAACAGGTCAAACCCCATTTTCGTTGGTATTTGGAGCAGAAGCAGTGATTCCAACAGAGATGACAATACCTACTGCAAGATCTATCTTAAGTGATCCTGAGAAGAATCCCGAAGCCTTGAGTCAGGAT
Organism: Helianthus tuberosus; assembly: GCA_030545235.1. Classification (NCBI taxonomy): domain Eukaryota; kingdom Viridiplantae; phylum Streptophyta; class Magnoliopsida; order Asterales; family Asteraceae; genus Helianthus; species Helianthus tuberosus. The sequence continues at coordinate 71,261 of JARYGA010055497.1, read as the reverse complement.
TTAGACACTATAGATGAAAAGAGAGATGCGGCAAGGCTAAGGATGGCAGCATATCAACAGAGAATATCCAGGGCATACAATAAGAATATTAGAACCAGAAGATTTAAGGTTGGAGATTGGGTATTAAGAAAGGCTTTCCAAAATACTACTAATCCTGCCGATGGCAAGTTAGCTCCAAAATGGGAAGGACCATATGAAGTTGAATCAGAAGCAGGGAAAGGAGCATATAGACTCAAGAATACGGAGGGAGATATGCTACCGAGATCTTGGAATGCTATACACCTTAAGCTCTATTTCAAGTGAGTCTAGAATTTAATTTCTAACTCAAGATGGTATGAATTCTTACTTCTTTTTAATATATTTTGATATTATTAATTCTTTTGAACTCAATACTGACTTAAGCATCGGAGGGGTGTTAGCCAAGCTAACACCCACCTTAGTTTACATTTGTTTTGCAAGATATGTTCCAGGATATAGCTCCAGAATATGCACTCGGGATAACTCAGAAGATTAGAGGATTGGCCCCCTCTCTCACGTTTAAGGGATACTGATCCCTTCACAGGTTTAAAGGTATTCACCTTTCTTCCGAATTGGGTTTAAACACCCCGCCTGGAGCGCAAGTTATTCAGGGATAGTTCAAGGTGGCGGGACCAGTCCATGTAAAAGTGGCTGACAATTTCGTTACCATTGGCTATATCCTGAATTCTAACGGTATATGAGGATTGATCACCCTCTCTCACGAAAGGGTATTTTCATACTCTCTAAGGTTTAAAGGTTTTCACCTTTCTAAGTCTTGGAGTTTATACACTCCCGCCTGTAGCGCATGAAAAATTGGGATTTTCCCCAGGTTACAAAGGATTTATCTCCAGTACATCCTTGGGTTCTGCCCTTGAGACGTAAAATATTGCTTATGCAATGCAAACTGACATTAAATAGATTTCTAAGATACTTGAAGACATTGTTCACAGGGGACATCCCTGACAAGATGGTGCTATACAACTAATGAGGTTTACGACTAACGCATTAAGTACCTTACACTGGGGACATCTTCATTGGAAGAGTTGCAAAGGGATTGGAGTTCGGTAATAGGTTTACATCCTATGTCTGGTATGGTTTTTCCTTTGTGAGCCTCATTTAAATTTTTAGTAACATCATGTTAAGTATCTTGACATATATCCTCAAAGTCCTTTTAAGGATATTTGATTAGGATGTTTAAAACTAGTATTGGCTTGGAACTTTGATCATCATCAAAACCTGGTTTTGAAGAGATAAACTATTTCTTACTTTCTTAAGAAATTTTTATAAAGTTAAAAGAACGTTTGAAAGATCTATTTAATAAAAGGCTTCTACGGTATGTTTCTAAGCATACTGGTCAGGATATTTTGCAAAATAACAGTATGAAATTTTTACAAAGCTAAGACTTACACTAAACAATGCAAAGTAACAGAAAAATAAGTCAAAAGATAGTTATATTATTAACAAGTCAAAAGTTGTGCTTTTGGTAAGGCCCATCCGCCAAAAGCACAATTAGTTGTTACCATAATTTTATAACGGTTGCAGGATCTGTCTCAAAACAGGACCCGTTCACCTACAACCGTTACTATGTTCAAAACAAATTATACTAATTGATGACCAAGGGTTTCATCCTAAAACCAAGGACCCATCCACCTTTGGTCATCATATTGTTCTAGTGCAGGAAAAGTAAATTGTTCAAGGACAGGAAAAGTAAATTGTTTATGCAACCACAACCATGACATTAAAAAGTGGGCTCCGGCCTTGGCACGTATATCCATCATCGCCCACTCTGCTGCCTAAGGGGCAGCACCTTCTTGAACAACAAGCTCCTTGCCAGCATCTGCCCCAGCATCACCCTCAGGATTCTTCTCAGCATCATCATCAGCATTGGCCACCTCCTCTGCCGTCTTAGAAGGCTCTTCACCAGTACTTTTTGCAGGATGAGCAACGGGATGACCTCCAAGGCCCTGTAGTTTCTCCTCCCAAGCCTTTACATTCCAGGAAGGGCATTCAAAACCCAGATCCATGGCTTCATAAGCCATCCTTATCCTGGCTTGGAGAAGAGAGATGACCACCGAAGTTTTTAGGCTATCCCGGTATGAGCTCATGTTTTGCTGATATTGGAGAAGAGCGGCACCCAGCTTGGCTTGAGCATCCTCGTTAGCTTTGTGAAGGGCGGCCTGATGTTCCTGAGTCATCGCCTTGTATTTGTCCTCATAGTGCTGGGATTTGGCAGCTGCGATGGTCCCTTGATCAGCTATGGTGGCTTGAGCTTTCTCCAGCTGAATCTGCAACATCTTGTTAAGACCGCTAGCATCTTCGTATAAATGCATGAGGCGATCCAGACCCTATAGATAAAGGCACAGGTATTAATATAAGCAGGATAAAGATTAACATATTTATACAGGATATTGGAAAGAAAATTCTACCTATTTGAGAAATGAGATGGCATCATTGAACCCGTGATTCTCAAGAGAGAGTGTTTCAGAAACAGCCGGGGAGTCAGTCTCCTTTCTCTTTCGAGAGCTGGATGCCCTGGTCCTGGATGCCGGAGGGCCTTTGGGAACAGAAACAGTTTTCAAGGAGGTAGGCTTTGGTGTAGCAGACGACTTTGGCTTGGATTCTTGTTTGGCGGGTTCAAGGCTGGAATAGCAATCCAGTTCATCGAGTTCGAAAGCATCAAGGTTGACGACTGGTACTACATAAGGGAAGATACTCCTAAAACTCATCATATTTTTGAATATAATTAACATATGAAAATACGCTTACCAGACATTTCTGAGTTTGATTTTTGGTGAGGATCTGTGAGAGACAGGGAAAAACTTCTTTCGCTGGCAGGAAGACGGTAGATTTCCTTGATCTTGGATTCGGATTCCGCGCTAGGAGGCACTAAATCTCTGAAATTCGCTGCATAAAAATGTCAGAATATAAGTCCGGGATACAGTTTGAAAATATGATTGGGGATATTCCTAAAACCCTAAATCCTACCCTTGGTTAACCATTTAATCGGTAGATCGAAACCCTTATCAATGGAGTCTCTTTTGACGAAAAAGAATTTTTGTCGCCACCGATCCTCATTCTTGGTGGCTTTAAGGACCAAAGGGCTCTTGATGGAGAATAGAAGATAACGGTGGTTGCCGTGGGATCTTAATCGGTATGCTACGGGAAGGTCCTCAACAAGAAGGTTAGGGTAATGACGAGATTTGATTTGATCCAACACTATCAAGATTCGCCAGACCATTGGCATAACTTGGGCATAACTAAGGCCGGTGAGTTCGAAAAAACTGGAGATAAAGGGTGGAAATGGATACCGGAGTCCAAGGGAGAAAGGATAAGCGAAAAAACAAACCCACTCGTCGGATGATGCATCCGATCGGGCTTCCTTGTCAAACGGGCGAAAGACCGTTCCGGAGGGAAAGGCACCGGAGTCTCTGAGAGCAGCAATATCAGCATTATTGAAACAGCAAATCTCCTTTGCTGGATCGGTGATAAAGTTTTGACTTATGAGGATTGAGGCTGGCCGGTCTGAGCGGGATTTCGTTCGTGGTGCCATAGAGCAAATTATGAAAAATTAAAGAGAGGAGATTAGGAAAAGAAGATACCTGATGCTTGCTTGAAGATAAGGGTAACCGAGACAAGGAGTCCCTTGGTTAATATAGGATGAATATAGGGGGGTAAAAAGTAAATAATGCCTTGGAAGTTGCACCGCTGTCATTTCAAGAGTCTAGTCTTATTAATGGCCTTGAGTTATGAAGTAAAGTTTTGAAATATATCCGTTGGATTGGTATCCCAACTGATATATTTGGGGACAATTGTTAGGGGTCATTTTCTTAACATATGTATCCTGACCAATATCCTGCCTTTGTTTGTTTATTTGTAATCAGGATGCTGGAATAGGATATTGCTGACATCTTGGGCGATATCCTGAAGCTTATTGAATTAACCACGTGCAGATTAAGGGCAGAGGCTTGCTAACGGTTACAAGGACTTCTTCTCCTCAAGACTCGGACGAATTTGTTGAGAAAGAGACGTTGAGCCCGAAAGACCAGGTCTGCAGCGTTCCAAGAGGGAATATTCGGTGAATCCCGCGAGTTTAGGGTAGTTAGTTGCTTTATCGTTACTATAAATAGATGAGGTCGGATCAGCTTAGAACACACGTCATTTCGCACTTCCACTCTCGAACACAATCACATTCTAGCTAGTTGCAAATACCACACTTGTATTTCATTTTCGTTGTAACACTTAGTTGATCCGTACCACATCCTGCACTGTATCCTGATATTTGAAGCAATAGAAGAACAAGGCAGCTGCGATTGTCAGCTCCCGAGGTTTTATGCCGGCGATCTAGATTGATCAAGGGCTTTCCTCGTACATCTCGTGTCACTTCCTTTACTTTTTGCTCATTATTTACTCATTGTTTGATCGTTGATACGGCTCAATATCCCGAGCCGTATCCTGAAACTGTTTTTGCAAGTAATTTAGTTAACACATTTTTGACACTTACTTTTAGCACACTACCTCACTTAACTAATTTGATCACTTAATTACTTCGGTAAATTTTGACCAAAACAGTATAGATGGAATGTTAAATATCTATTGTTGGGACAACAGATTGGTAAGTCCACTTATCAGGATCTGAAAGTTGCATTGGAAACAACGAATAAGATCATATAAATCCCTAATTATCTGTAAGTTGCCAGTATTCGGCAGAAAATCAAGAATTAATGAAAATAGCAAACCTCCTAAATTCTTGTTAAGGAATAAGGTTCAACAAAAGATATCACCCAGGAAGGGTGTGCCAAATTTGTTAAATTATCAGGCTAGTTAAGCTCTGAATATATAGAATCATTCGAAGGAAATCGAATGTATCAAGATCAAGTATCTTATAAGCTAAAACCTATTTAAGGGGCTTGGCGGAGCTCGCAATACATTAACACACTAATGATTTAAGGATGTGTTTCACCAATAAGTTGAGAAGCATTATCACATAATGATATGCCGATTTATTATAGGATGAGCAACCTGTATCGATTGAAGATCGACAGGTTAAGAAGCTCCAAAAGTGATACATGTACCTATTATGGAGGTCAACTTGGGGGCTTGGAAAAGCTCCAAATATACTATAGAAGTTAAGTCCAGTATGCGACAAAAAGAACTTCCAACATCTTAGCAAATCTCGAGGTCGAGATTTCTTTTAAGGGGGTGAGGATGTAACACCTCGTAAAATCACGTCCAATGATGTATTGAAACGTGTAATAAACCCTAATGAAGTCAAACATTAAATTTAAGGGACTAATTTTTTGAAAAATCAAAAACTTTGATTTTAAAAGGACTGGAAGTGTTTGTATACCTAAAATAAGTTTCTAAGTAACCTCTTACGATGTTTATATTCACAAATGAGCCACTTATTGATTGAGTGTAGCCGTTTATGAAATTAATTAAAAGTTTGCGCAATAAAGGGGTTAAAAGTGTCAAAATGTTAATTCTTACCTCTGAGTGACCTTTTAAACAAACCGAGAGTTTCATGATATTTAATTATACTCTCGGGAATGCCAAACATTGGTCGTCTAAGGTTTTTATGCCTATAAGTAAAGTTACGCGCAACTTTGCAAGTTAGAGGGGCTAAAGGTGTCAATATGTTTAATTATACCTCTGAATGACCTTTTAGCAAACCCAAAGCCTCGTGATGTTTAATAATACTTTCAATAATTTCTAATATGGATTAGATGAGGTTTCAATGCTATTAAATGATGAGATGCCCAATGTTTGCGCAATAGAGGGACCTAAAGCGTCAACTTTTGAATCTACGCCTTTCGGTGACCATTCAAGCGAACGAGAGAGTAGTAATATTTACTTATATACTTGGGAATGCCCATCATGGGCCATGGGAGGCTTGGATGACAGTAAACGACATTTCGCGCTACTTTGCACAATTAAAGGACTAATTGCGTCAAACTGCAAAAGTATGTCGATTCGTATGTTATCGGACCTTTCGGAATATGACCATGAGTTATACATAGCCTAATTATCCTTTTCGTAGCTTAGATATAGGCTTAGAGGTGTTTTGTGCGCAAAAATAAACTTTTAAGTCATGTAGGGACTAAAAGTGTCAAAAAGCGCACAAGTTTGCGTTTACGCGCATATCTTACATTCTGAATATCCCCGGACACCCAAAAATTTATGTAAGCACTAAAATATGTTATTTTAGTGTTTGGCTTGATAAAATTCCATTCGTCGCGTCAATTGGTTCGTTTTTCGCGTCCGTCCGTGTTTCGTCGTAATTAACCGAACAACGTGACCGTACGACCAAACGAACCGACATCTGGCATATTTTTAAGCATGTTTCATGTTCCCCATACTTAGGCATCATTGTAGAGCCTTAAAATTTGTTTAACGGGCCTTGGATGTGTCGGAAATAGCGTTTGGAAGTGCAGGGGCTAAATCTGTCAACAATTGAAACTTTACTATGCTGACCAGGTCCTTACGGACCGTAAGACCTGGACCTTATGGTCCGTAAGCATGTGCCAGATGCAAAAAATCGATTATGTTGCCTGTTCAGCCCATGTAAACGACTTATAATGACCTTTACACTTCCAAGAGTTGCCTAAACTAATTCTTAGGCCTTAGGGACACTTGTTAATCATCAAGGATCATGTATAGCCTTATTTTTCACGATCTTGATGGATCAAGAACACTATATAAAGCCCCAATGTTTGCAAACTTTGATCATCCCTTCATTCCTTCACTTCTGATCATTCCTGGAGCACAAGGACCTTCTCTAATCATCTCTAATCGTGCATTAGACCTTGGTAAGTATCCTTGACCTTCCTTAATTGAGTTTTACTTAGTTTTTAGCTTAGAAGTCAAACCGTCGTAATTAAGTTTGACTTATCGATTAATCGCTAATGGTCCAGTGATTAGTCAAATTGAAGGTAGTTATAAGTTGGTATTTAGGTGGGTAATAAACCCTTAGAAGGGCACCCTCTGATTCCCGCTCTAACTAGATCAAATGTCGGGTCAAAGTTGTTTATAAAAAGTCAACAGAAGCATAATTTTCAATTAACGCATAATTAGCAATGTAGGAGGCATGAAACCTATTTTATCACTCATATAACTTGGTAATAAGTATAAGAACTGGTCTAAGCTTGTTTGATCCGACAATTTTCTGTTTAGGCTCGGTTCGGAACCGAAAGTCGCAAAACTTTGACTTTTGCTTTGACTTCAGTTCTGACCCGATTTAGATGGGTTTAGACATGCCTTAAAGTTCCATTAGGACCGAGTTACATGATAGTATAACCCTCTGCGTTTATACTACTTTACTCGTTGATTGTCCGATGTTTCCGTTAAATGCCTAATGTTGACCAATATGCCCTTTTGACCATAAAACGAGAATTTTAGAAATGTGAAAGGACAATAATCTTTACTACTGATTTATAAACATGTTCCTAAAATTTCACATCAGTTGGAGGTCTAGATTAGGAGTTATGCTCATTAGCGTAATTATAACGCCTTTTAGTAATTAAACGGCGCAATTAGCATAAAGCCTATCTAAACCCAATTTTTGACACCAAACCTTTTACCCACTGATGTAATATAATAATTTGAGATTTTTAAAGATTTTTAATTATTTTTAAACTGATCATAACCTAAGGTTATGGCGTTGATTCGGTAAATACCGATTATACCCTTTTTGTTTATAAAATGAGTTCTACATAGTATTTTAACACCAATCCAATTACTACTGATTTTATATAATAAATAAAGTATTTTGAACTTTATAACCTGATCAGAAAACTCAGATTTCCTGTATAACCCGGAAATCGCTTAAAATGGCTTTTTACGCGTATTAAACACCTAGCATGGGTTTAAAACCATTTTGGCATATAAGACTTATCACCAACTGATATAACCTATTAAATTAAGTTGTTTTACTGATTACTTCAGTCCCGAGTCTCAGAATTAAAATTAATCTCTTTTATAATCTTTTAAATGACCAAAATACCCCTACGGGGCTTAAATTGAGATTAAACTCGTTTTGGGCATAATGGAAGGTATCCTACTGATATCACAACGTAATTAAGGCATATTAACTTAGGAAACCTGTATGTGACTCTTTTGGTTACCCGTTACGCACTTTCGCGTTCGGATCGGCTTATGTAACTAGTTTGCATATATTAGCCGAAACGGGTCAAACCCTATCATTTTCACCTCAAAATCAAGAATGTGTTTAAGTTACCCATATTAAACAAGCATACAAGCTTGTCGGGCCAAAACCACATTCTAAACCGGTCTTCGCTTTACCATGCGTTGAACCGTGTCTTCCTTGTGAAGACCAACCGGTCTAAGTCAAGGCTTAATTAAAGACCCGTTAGGATTCTAATAGGTTATTAAAAACCTTCGTTCCAGATTTAGGAGCCCAGTAAAAGCTATCTGTACTTGCTGATTTGATACGGCTGGGATTGAATTTATATTTAGCTCAGGTAAATACTTTTAACTTATTTTCCCTTATACGGGCTTGGGGTACGGTATATAAAATACCGCTTGGTCGGGCATTCGACCTTAATTGTTTGGTGGTTAAGTATTATCGAGATGACCGTTTAAATTGTTTTGTTTGCTTAAAGCCTTTGGGGGGTTAATGACCATGTCCCGGATATCCTTGGCATCATTTTACGAAATGGCCACGACCTAAGCGCGGAGTATAGGCGTACACTTGTCAGTGCCTAAATAAATAATGTGGTGTGTCTATTGATCTTTAACCCGGCACGAACCGGGCTACTGAACGCATAAGGAACATATAATTCTTTTACAAGTTTATATATTCAAATAATTATCCCAAGTTATAAAAGATATTTGTGCCACGAGCATTCAAATCAATTTTTATTAGACTTTTTTCAAAATGAGTCAGTTAATTGTATTTACCAGTGTAAACTGACGTATTTTCCAAAAAGGCTAAGTGCAGGTACTACACGTAATAGGCTGGCCACTCCAGGCATCAATAATCAAGTCTCGCAAGGTCTAGATGTCGAAGTCTGTTGAACAATGTTCCTTTTATTTTGATCCGCCTGTAGATCCATTACTTTCCGTTGTAATACTTTGATATTGCTTTATATCGGATTGTAAAATATTTATCTTTTGCTTCCGCTGTGCATTTAAATATTGTGTTGTTTGACTATGATGATATCAACTACGTCACGATACTCCCCACCGGTAATACGTGGAAATATCGGGGTGTGACAAAGATGAAGATGTGTGTGGAAGAGGGTGTGGCCGTGAGCTTATGGGGAGAGGAAGGAGATGTGTTTGAAGTTTCAAGTGTTGGAATGTTAATGTTTATGATCTTGTGGTTATATGAAAATTACTTCCAACATTAGGTGGCATAAGGTATAATATGTTGGTATATTCTTCAACAAATCAAATAAAATATAGCAAACAAATCTCATGTGGGACCCTTGTCCCCTAAACGTCCATATGAGGGGGGGGGGGGGGGGTTATGGTTTCATCTTAAACATTAGTTGGTTCATTCTAGTTAGATTCCAAGTATTATAGTTAGGTCTTTAGGTGTTTAGTGTTTATAAGATGTAATATGATGTTCGGTGACCATAACTAGCTTCGTAACACTAAAACAATGGTTCTAGTGAAAATTTGGTGTTTCGGGTAGTGTCCGGTTATTCGGTTGGTTACCGGTTCGTTAAAATGCTAAATTGCGCAGTTTAGTGTGCTTTATGTTGTATTTTATGACAGTTTCGGTTCCTGACACTTAGGAAAGTATTCTGGACCATTAAACCACTTTCTGCATTATATTTAGTTGCTAAATGCTAAAAATTGCTGAATATGTTTGTTTTCTGCAGAATTCTGCAGTTTTAGTGTGTTTCTGGCACTTTTCGGCACTTTTCGGCACTTAAGTTATCACTAGGAAGACAGTTTTGTAATCCCTACTTTCCTACACACTATCCTAGTGTAACACTTGGTTCTGGGCTTATTCTGTGTCTTAGTATCATGTCTGTCTGAGTACTGAACTCCCGTCAGTGCTTCTAGTTTGTCTGATAACTGTGCTAACTTTGTTTCGTGCACTAATTAAACCATATTGTGTTGCATGTGATAAAGATAAAAATCTTGCAACATGAAATGCCATTGTATGTATATTACAATAATCAGAAATTCATTCGTCTTGTTAATTCAATCATGCACAGTCATTAAAGCACAGATTACTGTTTATTATTCATGGTAAAGTGCCAGTTGTCACAAAGATCCTGGCATCGCAGAATCGAATTAGGTGGATGTTTTGTACATTGTGGGTGTTGCCCGATGCCAAAAAAAAAAAAAAAAAAAAAAAAACATAATACTAAAGATGTTCAATTGTTCGATTAAAAAAACCTACGCAATTAAACATAAAAACACACATATATTAAACCTAGCTAAATTTGTACGATGGAATCAAATGAGCAGTCAGAATCCATTGAATGTTCGTCCTCCCATGGGTCGTGAAAGCCCTTCGTTCGATCATTACCGATATCCTTGTTGTTGATGTGGGCGGAAGCATAATCAAATGGCAATCAAGAACATGTTAAATAATTAAAAGCTTTAGTTGAACCAAATGGTTCAAAGAACCCAAAAGGTGTTTTTTATAATAATCAACACTCAAAAACTACCTAAACAATAAACCCTAGATCCGTTTTGTATTAGGGAATCAAAATTCAAATAAGAAACCAACAAGATAAAAAAAGGAAATTTTAAGATATAACTACCTAAGTAAACATAAACAGGAAATAGAATATAAGACTAAACTTTTAAGATATAACAAATTTTTGTTCTAAGTTTTATAAGGTACTAAATATGTTAGTTTTATAAGTTATGTGCCCTTTTTGCGGTGGAGAACCTTTTTATTGTGTGTTATGTGGTGAATCGGGTATGGTCGGAGTTCAGTATCTGGTGCAAAATACCTCCGATATATATATTTTTTTTAATTCAAAGACATTTTGGATATTCACAAGTTCTCTCAAGCTAGAAAGAAAGCAAAGAAGATCATTCAATGTTTGGTGATAATTCGTGCTGGTGCATTTGGAAAGGAAGAAACGATATGGTTTTCAATCATATTAATCGAAGTTCGCAAGATATCATAAGGAAGATAAAATCGAGAGGTTTCGCTTGGGTTAAAAATAGATCTTCTTGTAATTATATTAGTTGGGTAGAGTGGTGTAAATACTCTATGTACATGTAATTTTCGGCCCTTTACCCGTTTGAGTCGGGGGTGTTGTTTGATTGTTTGGTCTTTCGCCCGTTTAGGTCGAATGTGTGTTTTAATGTTTTCTTTAAAAAAAAAAAAAAAAACTAAATATGTTAGTGTTGGTACATGTGTGGTAAATGACAGGTAAAGTGCCTAAAGTTGATAAGGTTGGTCAAACACGTTATGGCTGGTAATGTTGGCTCTCAATCATTTGAATATTATTACTATTTGTTGGCGTGTATTATCACTTAGAACTTTACATACAAGTTCTTCATCAAGAAAATATTCCATTCCAATTGAACTTTTTTTTTTCTATTCAACTTGCTTCTTTAATCCAGCCGAAGTTTAACAAATGCCAAAGTATGACAATTTACATTTCTTTTTACAATATTATATTAGCATGCGATAATAATATTTACAATGATATTGTTGTATTAAATAAATGCTAGAAGTTTTACTCTTTTGACTATAGTTAATTTAAGACAAAAAAGGTTAGAACACGTCATTAAGAAGTTACATACAGGGGCGCAGCTATTGAGGGGCGGGGGGGGGGGGGTCGCCCGACCCTCCGAACTTTTCGGTTAGTAGTGTTACGTATGTGTTTTTCGTATAGAAATTTTTAGGGATATACGTGTTAGACCCCCCGGTTTTAAAAAAAAAAATTATGTATATACGTGTTAGACCCCCCGGGTTTCTAAAAAAAAAATTATGTATATACGTGTTCGACCCCTCCGGTTGTCTAAAAAATAAATTATATAACCCAACTAAAATACTAAATTAGCCCAATTCAAGAGTGCGTTATTATTATGTATATTTATCATAAGCCCAAAAACCCTACCCAAATCAAAACTCATGGCCCATAACTAATTAACTAAACCCAACCCAATATCAAACATTCAAACTCATGTGTTGTGCAGACAAAGAAACAGAAGAAAACGTCGCAGGGGCTGGGGGGAAAGCTTGTTCGCAGCTGCTGCTTGTTCGACTGTGCTCAGCTGCTGCTTGTTCGAGACTTCAATTCGAGATTTCTTGTTCGAGACTTCTTGTTCACTTGTTCAATCATCCTCACAGGTATGTTAATTTTTATGTTTAGATTTGATTTAGGGCTCCAATTTATATGAATTAGGTTGAAATAAGGTGTGAGTTTTAGCCCTAAACTTGTTGAATTTTTATGTTTAGGTTTGATTTAGGGCTCCAATTTATATGAATTAGGTTGAAATAAGGTGTGAGTTTTAGCCCTAAACTTGTTGAATTTTTATGTTTAGGTTTGATTTAGGGCTCCAATTTATATGAATTAGGTTGAAATAAGGTGTGAGTTTTAGCCCTAAACTTGTTGAATTTTTATGTTTAGGTTTGATCTAGCAAACAGTATGGTGATTTACATAGAAAAGGAGATTGCTGAGAACTTTGATTCGGAGTCCGTAATTGAAGAATTCAAAAATCTTAAAGGAAGACGAGCAGAACTATAATTCTTCATCCATGATCCAACTAAACCGGGTACCCACCTTCCTCTTGTTTTTAATGTTTTGGTATCTTTAATCAATTGTTTGTTAAACAATGTTTACGTTTTAATGTTTGAGAACGGCTTTTAATTTGATATTAATGTTTGACCCGGCCCGAATCGAATCACCGACACCCTACCCGACCCGAATCGAATCACCGTTGCCCGACCGAACATAGAAATTTTTTTTTAGGTCTAATACCTTCCGACCCCTCGAAATATTTTTTCAAGCTTCGCCACTGGTTACATAGTGTTTGGATCGAGTACAAATAATAACTTTTAACATGATAAGTGTACGAAGTTAAAAAAAAAAACCCAGATGGTGACATTTTTGTTACTAGAGTAATTACGCTACAGCTTACAAGTAGGCAGTAGCGTAAATTATTATTCTACTTCTTTGTTGTAGAGTAACTAGTTTTTGTTATCATAATTACAAAAAATGTCAGGGTGTCTTTTATTTTTTTCACTTTGTTCACTTCGCACACCAAATCTTATTTATTTGTACCGAATCTCACCCATACAAATATAAATTTTAAGTAATAATAGGTTGTAAACGGGGGCAAAATTATAGGTTTGTATAATTTGGGAACATGTTATTAATAGTGTCGTGTTCGGTTGCTTATTATACAATTTGCTATTGGTAATTTTATATAAAGAAAGATATAACTGTCTTATACGTGTTGGACATCTTTCAACATGTACAACTCATTTCATGGTTATATTATTTAACATGGCTTTTAAGTTTTACTGATATGATTATAGATATAGACATGGTTGTAAAAAACTCGACTAGGAGCCGATTAATCGACGACTAATCCTGATTAATTTCAGTTAGTTCCAATTAATCCTCAGTTAATCGCTAATCTTCACCTTATCGCCTGACTAGAAACTAGCGATTACTACAACACTTGATTGATTTATCATTCTTTTTGTTCTAAGAGATAAATAGTTTGAGAAAGAACTATGCATTGATGTGCATTATTGACATGAACTCTTACATGATTTTGATTTGGAGATTCAATTTATTATTAGATTTCTAAGTAGGTTAGATTAACATGATTCGGGGTTGATTGATTTGAACCACTATCTTTATGAGAAAATTTTAAAAGTTAGTTTCACAAAAAAGACCTCAAAAGTCTACAAAACTATAGAAGCATGACCAACTTGTCACAACTTTGAAATTGACTTCATTAATCCAAAGTTGTAAAGGCCTACGAAATTGCCTCTTGTAATAAAATATGTTGTAGTTGATATAGAATTTTGGTGGTCCGTAATTTGGAACAAACTTAAAGAAAAAATGTTTGGAAGGTTAGGCGGTAGGTTGTACACATACACGAGCCGAACCGAGTAAGCCAGAGTGCACTTGTTTATCTTAACGAGCTGAAATGTTGGGTTCAGGCCCGGCTCATCAAAAGCTCAAGTGAACTCGTTTATCTATACATTATAATAAATAAAACCAAACTTTGACCACTTGGCGTTCACTTAGACTATTAAGTGTCACGTGGCAACCTCTTAATCCATTGTTAGGCAACAGTGTGTGGCTTAACGCCACCCTGCCACCTCAACATTTACAGAGGATTAAGTGGGTTAAATTTATAAAAATATAGAGATAAAAGTAGAGATGTAGAGAAGTGGTAAAAAATTGTAAAAGAATGGTAGTATTTATAAGGTATAAAAAGAATTTTTTTAGAGTAAATTACGTTTTTGGCCTCTCTGGGTATATCACTTTTACTATATTAATCCAAAATAAGTTATTTTTAACATCTGTGCCCCCATGGTCTCTATAACTAACTATTTTGGCCCCTGAGTCTAACTCCATCCCTTACCCTGGTTAATTATTTATCACATGCAAGTCACATGATGGGTATTTTTGTAATTTCTCATCCCCTTTAAATCTAACCCAGATCTTCAAGAACATCATCATCTTCTAACCAGATCTTCAAGAACACATCATCTTCAAACCTAGATCTTCAAGAACATGACCACATCATCTTCAAACCCATCATCATTATCCCCTAAACAAAACCCACATTTTAGTTTCAGATCTTTATGAACAAGAACAAATCAAAAACAAAACCCAAATTCAAGAACATCTTTTCTTCCCAAATCAATCAACAAGAACAAATCAAAAACAAAACCCAAAATACTCACGAGTTTGGACGCCCATCTCATGATTTGATGTATAGTTTGGGTGGGCAACACAGTCACACACATAAACACACAGTACCTTCTCCTTAACAACCGTCGTAGCTTCCTCCATAACCACCTCACCTCAACCATGACTGTCACAGAGATAAATGTTTTAAGGTTTGATTTTCTCATCTAGTATTGATTACGAGCTAGATCTAAGATCGACTTATATCGGCTCTGGTGACATTGTTGTTGGGTTGCGGTATGGCGTAATCGGCTGCGAGAAGTGTAACGCCTGCGCCCCTAGACTTTTATCTATTTGACACTTTTAGTCCCTTAACTATGTGATTCTTGATACTTTTGTTACTTAGTAAATCTTATGCTAAAATACTTGATTCTTAATACTAGACTCTTGATACTTGAATCTTGACTCACGATATTAACGCTATAATTCTTGATACTTGATACTTGGAAACTATGATTCTTGATACATGATACTTGGAAACTATGATTCTTGATACTTGGAATCTAGATTCTTGACTCTTGATATTTTGGTGTTTGACTCTTGAGGCTCGTGAAACTTGAGACTTGGTTGAACGAGGGACTAGAGTCTTGTCACTGGCGGAAACTATGAAACTCGGAAACTAATGTGTTAATCTAATTATGTGAAACTATTACCCAATGATACGCAACGCAACGCTTAATCTAACTCGCAAAACGAAACAAAGACGGGAACGCGGAAAGGATGGGATTGACCGAATGGCAATCCGATCGGATGACCATCCGATCGGAGGGCCGTTCAATCGAACCGCCATTCGATCCATGCCACCCCACCTTCACTCCCCTCACACACTATAAATAGGAGCTGTCACATCATTCCTCACTGATGTGACAGCCTCCTCCGACCAAGACGCACGCACTCCCTATTTTCTTCCATTTCTCGACGATTTTGGTACGTTTTACACTAGATTCTTGTACATCTTTGATCTATACACTATTCTCTACGAGATTCTCCTTTGAAATCTCACTTTTCACCGTGAAATCTCTGAGATTTGAGCTATTGAGGGTGACGTCATCATGGCGGTTTGTACAAACTGTTGAGTGATGTCATTCCGTTCAAGATCTAGCTCAGATCTATGGAATTTCATGCGCTTTACACTGAATCTTAACTAAATCTAGACCTTTTTAGCTAAAAACTTATGTTTATCTTCTTCATTTCTTAACTTTTCACTTAAGACGGTGGAATCCGGATCTGAACGGATTGAGGACTTGATGATTAGTCTTGAGTCGGCTTGGAAATAGATTGTTGCCAGAAGAGATGACCGGAGTACGGATTCCGACATAAGCACCGTCACGAACAGACGACTGATCGGACTGGGGTGATTCATATCCGATCAGACCGGTTGAACGTTGATGTGGTTACCGCTATCTCAAGACGTACCGTGTCATCACCGTCGAACCAGAAACTTAGAAACTTTACAAGGTTGTGAACGGGACAAGGATAACTCAATCGAATGACAATCCGATCGGATAGCCATCCGATCGAACTGCCATCCGATCAGGTGACACTTGCCTCTTAACCTTAAACACTTTAAAACTTTGAATCTTTGATCGTCGAATGGCAATCCGATCGGATAGCCATCCGATCGAACTGCCATCCGATCGAGGTGACAATGTGTCTTGGAATCTTTCAACACTTAGAAACTTTTTTAGAAACTTAAAACTTTGGAAACTTCTATGATCAAATGGCAATCCGATCGAACTACCGTCCGATCGGATAACCATCCGATCAAAGTGGCTTAACTTGAACACTTGGTAACAATTTGGAATCTTGACACTTGGATATATTGACCATTCGATCGAATGGCCATCCGAACGGATGACCATCCGAACGGATGGCAATCCGTCCCTCGCTCACAACAGTCACATCAATCGAATGGCAATCCGATCGAACTGCCATCCGATCCAGTGACTGATCCGACACTTTGCGCAATCTAGTAATTCTGTCCGACACTTATCTGTTGTAATCTAATCCGGCTAAACCTAATGAGCTCCCTTTGATCCAATAACAGTTAATCTGTTAAGCAATCACTGTGAGTATACTCGATCCCTTTTTGTTTTAAACTTTGGGATGCAACATGTATTCTACTAAAACTATGATACTTGAAACCTTTGGAATCTAAACTCTATCCTATGTGTACGTGAAACTTGTGATTCTTGATTCTTTGTGCTATGTGAACGTTTAATCCAGAGTGTAGTTCCGCCTTAACAATAGTAGCGCTATAGGAGATGCACCTCCCCATTATTCTCGGGGGTATTGTTAGGAGGATTCTAGTTTTCCTTGATTCTTGGGAGAACACTAAAGCATCGGGACACTTGGGCTATCACTTGAACTGCGAACACTAGCACGGCTGAAACTATTTTGTTATCATTTACATTATGGATATGAGTCTTTTGAATCTATTATGCTATATACTTAAACTTGTATACTCGCAGGTACATTTTTGTACTGACTCTATTTTAATACATGTTGCAGGCTGACAGGATGCTAGGATTCTTGAAACAAGCTAGGATGAAGCTTAGAAACTACACTTTGCTAATCTAGAATCTTTGAACAATTATTTGATGAGATGCATTTGATACTTATTATCGGTTGTGGATTTTGTTAGACTACTTTGAATCAATCTAAATCTATTGAAATATCTAGTGTTATGGAATCTCATGAGCAATCTGAACGCTTAGTGCCACACCCCGATGTTTCCGCCATCGGTTGGAGTGTGACAGATTGGTATCAGAGCCATAACTATAGGGAATTAGGATAAGTAGGAATACTTACCCTAGTCTATAGTTATAGGAATCTTGATTCTTATCTGTTGTTTAAGACTTATGCATTCTACCGTATCTGATTCCTAGCAGCACATTTCCTGATAAGCTTACCTGCCTTTCCTAAGGCTGATACAGTATACACTTGATACTTTGAAAACACTGATAACCGGTGTTTGTATTTTGCACGAGATTTTCCCTCAAGACAGGAGTGATATCCAAACCTTAATGGGAAATCTCCTTATTATAATCTAGTGGGTCTTATCTGTTGATAAGTACCGACGCTATTAGGGTACGATGTTGTCAAGATAGAGGTGAAACTCAGACCTTGATAACTAGTCCCACTCCTTGATTTTATGTCTCGCCAAAGTCTCGAAACTTCCAATCAATTAGGTTCGTGAAATGACCAAAAGGACGAATATCGTAGGCCTAACATCGATGACGTATTTGTCTAAGTAAGTCAAGACACGTTGCCTCAATTCAAAAGTGGTTCGAATCACTTTGGTTAGTCACTGTTCCTCTACCCGAAACAATCCTATGTTTTATGAGCCTATCTTTTGTGTTATCTCGATTTTTGTGGTTTTAAACTTGATTCTTCGTTTATTTCGAGGCTTTTTACACGATTTGTACGCATGTCCGCAATCTAAAACACTAATTCTAATATCATAATCAAAATAAATTTATGAAGCTTTGTTCATGATGTGAGTCTATGTGGGAATCTTGATCAACTATGATACTATGTGAAGTTATTTGACGAATCTATGTGTTATTATGGTTGTGAAACGCTAAATGGAACATGGCATAGAAATACGAGACATAAATGACGTGTCTGAAACATGGTGGATACGCCGCTGGTACTTCCTATATATAAGTGTTTCAGGCATTTTACCAACTTTCGTACCACGTGCCATGCGAAACTTAGTGTTTTGCAGACCGGTGATGAGATTGTTGAAATCTAAGCTATGGGAAACTACTTGTGTAATCTATGTGGAATCTATGTGCGTTCTATCATAATCTATGTGTAATCTATATATGTGTTGTTTTGAGGAACAAGATACGAAACGTAGCCTAGCGCCGAAGACGAGGCGGAAGTGGCATGTCCGAAACGTGGTGGATACGCCGCTGGTACTTCCTATATATAAGTGTTTCTGGCATGTTACCGAACCTTCGTACCACGCACTAAGTGAAGTTCATAGTTTTGTGGACGCGGGTTGAAGTTGTTGAATCTACTGGGTTAATCTACGTTATTGAATCTACTTGGTTAATCTATGTGAAATCTATGTGAAATGTGGTGGAATCTAATGTTATGGTTAACGAAGCATGACACCGATGACGAGACGGACGTGGCATGATTGAAGCATGGTGGATACGCTGCTGGTACTTCCTATATATAAGTGCTTCCGTCATGTTGCCGAACTTTCGTAGCACGTGCCATGCGGGATTTCGTTGTTTGTGATGAGGTTGTTAACTCTAATCTATGTGAATCTATGTGAATTTACGAGAATCTATTGGAATCTATTGGAATCTATGTGAATCTATTGGGTTAATCTATGTTAATCTGTAGGATTAATCTACGTATGTATGATGATGGTGATGAGTGTGTTGTCGTGGTTGGAAATTGTGACACGTAACATGACACCGAGTACGAGGCAAAAGCGATGTGCCCGAAGCGTGGTGGATACGCCGCTGGTACTTCCTATATATAAGCGTTTCTGACATGTTGCCAAACTTCGTACAACGTGCCATGTGAAGGTCGTGGGTTTGCGATGTCTAATCTATTGGAATCTATGTGAAACTTGTTGGAATTATAAATCTGTAATCTATGTGAATCTTGTTGAACCTTGAGTCTTTAATCTATCGTGTGTGAATCTATACTGTGAGACTTTGTGAATTTAGACTTATACGATCCCCTTGTTGGATCTTTAGATGTCTTCTCGTAAGCTATCCGACACTCTCAAGAGATCCAGGGAAAAGTCTCAGAAAAAGATGATATCCTTCATGGCCGACCAGATTGCTCGAGTCATGCCGAAGATCGTCTCTGAGATCCAAGGATCAAACACTCCTCCATCCTCTGTGGACTCGAAGGCCGAGAAGCCAAAGCCTACAAAGTCAAGGTTGGAGAACTCGCTAGTCGGCCGGTGAGGTGGGGACTAGCGACTACTCGGGTTTACTCGGGATTAATCGGATCGGAACTTTATATGTAAATTTTATTATTTTTATAAATATGTATATATATACACTCACATCCATATCAATATAATATTTAAAAAGGTAAAAGTAGTTTAAAATACAAACTAAACTTACATATAAGTCATAACATAATAAGTCTCAGTACTTAAAACTCAAAAATTAACAAATAGCTCAAATGTAATCGTCATCCCCGTAGTGTTCAATGATTTCGACACCATCTGACTCGTATTCAATCTCCTCGTCTCCTTCATCCTCTTTCTTCGACTCAAATTCTTCAGCATATTAGGGTAAGGGATAAGGAAAATGGGCTAAAGTTGTAATCTTGGGCCTGTTTTGTAAGGATTTCAAATGGGCCGACTAGGGCGACTTGGGCCGACTAGGGCGGCTTGGACCGGCTTTGACCGACTAGCGATTTTTTGACTGATTAGTGAAAAATTACTCAGTAGGAGGCCGACTAGCGACTAGTCGGTGATTAATCGCCGAGTAATCGCGATTTTTGCAACACTGTACAAAGTTCAACTACAAACATTTCATCTCTTGCAACCCTAAGCCTTTCACGGGCAGTGATCGGGTGACCGCAATGCTCGAGTGGTTTGACAGCATCGAGGTTACCTTCATTAACAGCGAATGCACAGATCATCTAAAGACTAGGAGTGCAACGGGAATGTTCAAGGCAGAGCGTTGGAGTGGTGGTCAAATGAGAGAAATATCCGTTCGAACGAAGAAGCCTATGCTCTTCCATGGACCGAGGTGCGTGAACTAATGATGCTTGAGTTCTGCCCTCCCCATGAACAGTTGAAGCTCGAAGAAGAGTTCTGGCACTTGAAGCAGATTGGTGATGATAATCTGGCTTATACTACTCGATTCAAGCAGCTCAGCTTGATCGTTCCTCACTTGGTTTCTACTCCTAAGCGCATGATAATCAAGTACATTAATGGTCTACCTCCTGCTATCCGTGACTCTATTGAAGCAGCCCAGCTCGAAACTATTGAGGAAGTCTACCGTCTTGCAGCTAGTCTCAACAACAACCGTGTTCGGGATACTCCGTCTAAGTCTGCAAACCAAGTTACTCAGCAGCCAAGTGGCAGCAAGAACAAGAAGAGGAAGTCTCAGAATTCAGGATGCAATGCAATTGTTCCTGCTACAAAACCCTGCTGCTAAACCTGCTCATCCTGCTGCTGTTCAAAACCCTGTTACTCCTGAAATCAAGAGGCAGTACACTAGGCCTCACCACAAGTGTACCACTTGCAATCCTCCTGCAGCCTCTGCATGTCATTTGTGTACCAATTGCAATCGCTATGGTCACACGACTCCCTATTGTCATCAAGCTAATCCTGCCCAACCAGCTCAGGCAGCCCTACCAGCTCTTCCAGCTCCTCGGCAGAACCCGAGGCCAATCAATGTTGTTCGTGCATGCTACAAGTGTGGAGATACTACTCACCTCCGTAACCAGTGTCCTCAGCTGAACCAGGATCAACAGCCAGCCGCTTGTGGACGAGCATTCAATCTCAATGCTAATCAGGATCGTAATGACAGTAATGTCGTTAATGGTACGTTTCTTGTAAATAACCTTTACGCTTTGATTCTATTTGATACTGGTGCCGACAGAAGCTTTGTGACCGTATAATTTGAATCTTTGTTAAACTGTGCACGCTCTATGTTACCTAAGTCGTTTTCGGTGGAGATTGCCGATGGGAAGTCTATTCTAGTTGATTTTATATCTGTGGTTGTTCTTTGACTCTTAACGACCACGTGTTTGCTATTGATCTAATACCCATGCAATTGGGTAGCTTTGATGTCATTATCGGTATGGATTGGTTGTGTAAGAATCATACCGAGATTGCCTGTCACGAGAAGTTTGTTCGTCTACCTTTGTCGTCCGGTGATATTTTGCATGTCTATGGAAACCGACCTTCGAAGGGATTGAAGTTGATGTCATGCACTCAAGCGAACATATACTTACATAAACAGAACTTTGCCTTCTTGGCCCACGTGGTGGAACAAAAGGGCAAGGGGAAGAACATAAGTGACGTTCCAATAGTGTGTGATTTCCCTGATGTCTTTCCTGAAGATCTTCCTAGTATTCCTCCTCCTAGATCCGTTTATTTTCGTATTGACCTCATACATGGTGTGACTCCTGTCGCCAAGGCTCCTTATCGACTTGCACCTTCCGAGATGTAAGAGTTATCTAGTCAGCTTCAAGAACTACTTGACAGAGGATTCATTCGTCCAAGTACCTCTTCGTGGGGTGCTCCTGTGCTATTCGTCAAGAAGAAAGATGGTTCGTTTCGTATGTGTATCGACTACCGTGAACTTAACAAGCTTACCGTTAAGAATCGTTATCCTCTTCCTCGTATCAATGATCTATTTGACCAACTACAAGGCGCGTCCTGTTTCTCGAAGATTGACCTTCGTTCTGGCTACCATCAGCTTCATGTACTTGAGGATGATGTACCTAAAACCGTTTTTCGCACCCGTTATGGACACTACGAGTTCGTGGTCTTGCCTTTTGGTTTGACCAACGCACCCGCTGTGTTCATGGATCTTATGAATCGTGTTTGTAAACCCTATTTGGATCGTTTCATGATAGTCCTTATTGATGATATTCTCATTTATTCTAAGTCCAAAGCGGATCATGCTCGTCATTTACGCTTGATGCTTGAACTTCTACGTGGTGAACGCTTGTATGCTAAATTTTCTAAGTGTGAGTTTTGGATTGATGAAGTACAATTTCTTGGTCATGTCGTTAGTAAGCAAGGTATTCATGTTGACCCGTCTAAAATCGAAGCGGTGAAGAATTGGAGTACACCTAAGTCCGCATCTGAGATTAGTTCTTTTCTAGGATTGGCGGGTTATTACCGCTGATTCATATCGGATATTTCTAAGATCGCCGTTCCTCTCACTTCGCTGACTCAAACAGAGAAACCTTTTGCTTGGGGTCCCGAGCAAGAGGAATCTTTTTAGACTCTTAAGACCCTTTTGTGTAACGTTCCTGTTCTTACCCTACCCGATGGGAATGACGATTTCGTGGTATATTGTGATGCCTCGAAGCGTGGCTTGGGCTGTGTGCTCATGCAGCGGGACAAGGTTATTGCTTATGCCTCTCGTCAACTCAAGATACATGAGAAGAACTATACTACTCACGATCTGGAGCTTGGTGCAGTTGTGTTTGCGTTAAAGATCTGGCGACACTACCTGTATGGTACGAAGTGTGTGGTTTTCATCGACCATAAGAGCCTTCAGCATATCTTTGACCAAAAGGAACTGAACATGCGACAGAGACGTTGGGTGGAATTGCTTAACGACTACGACTGCGAGATTCGCTGTCATCCTGGCAAGGCGAATGTAGTGGCCGACACCCTTAGTCGTAAAACTCATGTCAATGCTATTCGTATCTCTAGTGATCTTCATGCGTGTATTCGTGAAGCCCAGTATTTGTCAGCTAACGAAGGTAATCTAATTGTTGAAATACATGGCGCCGCTGTGGATCAGCTCGAAACTAAGTCTGATGGACTTCAATACTATCTCAATCGCATCTGGGTGCCAGACCGCGATAACCTCCGTGAGCTCATTATGAATGAGGCTCACAAATCTTGTTATTCTATTCATCCAGGCGCTGATAAGATGTACCATGGCTTGCGTACGACTTACTGGTGGCCCGGTATGAAGAAGGACATTGCTGCCTATGTCTCGAAATGCCTTACTTGCACGAAGGTAAAGGCTGAGCATCAGCGTCCTTCTAGACTTTTAGAATAACCCGAAATCCCTGTTTGGAAATGGGATAGCATCGCTATGGACTTTATTACTAAACTAATCCGTACCCCTGTTGGCACGATAGTATCTAGGTGATCGTTGATCGTTTGACCAAATCAGCCCACTTTCTTCCTATTCGTGAAGATTATAAAGTGGAAAAACTTACTCGAATCTATACCGATGAGATTATATGCCGTCTTGGCATACCTCTTGACATAATCTCTGATCGTGATAGTCGTTTTACTTCACGTCTTTGGCAAACCTTTCAATCCGCTATGGGTTCTCATTTGAATCTTAGCACGACCTTTCATCCTCAAATGGATGGACAGACCGAGCGTACTATTCAAACCCTAGAGGATATGCTCCGTTCTTGTGTCATCGACTTTGGTGGTAACTGGGATGTACATTTACCATTGATTGAGTTCTCGTACAACAACAGCTATCATTCCAGTATTCAGATGGCTCCTTTCGAAGCTTTGTATAGCCGCAAGTGCCGATCTCCTCTCAGCTGGCATGAGATTGGTGACAAGCAGTTTACTGGCCCTGAAATCATTCAAGAGACAATGGATAAGATTCTTCAGATCCGTGATAACTTGATCAAGGCTAGGAGCAGACAAAAGAGCTATGCTGATAAAAGGCGCAAGCCTTTGGAATTTGATGTTGGTGACCGAGTTCTTCTCAAGATATCTCCTTGGAAGGGAGTAGTTCGTTTTGGTAAGAAGGGAAAGCTCGCTCCTCGCTATGTGGGTCCTTTCACGATACTCGAAAGGATTGGCAAGGTGGCATACAGACTCGACCTGCCACAAGAACTAAACAACGTGCATCCAGTGTTCCACGTGTCTAACCTACGTAAATGCCTAGCCGGCGAGGAACTGCAGGTTCCCCTCGAAGACTTGCAAATAAATGAAGCTGTACACTTTGTGGAAAAACCGGTCAAAATCATGGATCAAGGTGTCAAGCGACTAAGGCGCAGTAAAATTCCCATAGTCAAGGTTCGATGGGAAGGAAAGCGTGGCGTGGCGCCGAGTTCACTTGTGAACTTGAAAGTGAGATGAAGACCAAGTATCCGCAGCTCTTCGAGCAATCTTCTTCCTAGATTTCGGGGACGAAATCTCCTAAAGGAGGGGAGACTGTAACGCCTGCGCCCCTAGACTTTTATCTATTTGACACTTTTAGTCCCTTAACTATGTGATTCTTGATACCTTTGTTACTTAGTGAATCTTATTCTAAAATACTTGATTCTTAATACTAGACTCTTGATACTTGAATCTTGACTCTTGATATTAACACTATGATTCTTGATACTTGATACTTGGAAACTATGATTCTTGATACTTGGAAACTATGATTCTTGATACTTGGAATCTAGATTCTCGACACTTGATATTTTGGTGCTTGACTCTTGAGGCTCGTGAAACTTGAGACTTGGTTGAACGAGGGACTGGAGTCTTGTCACTGGCGGAAACTATGAAACTTGGAAACTAATGTGTTAATCTAATTATGTGAAACTATTACCCAATGATACGCAACGCAATGCTTAATCTAACTCGCAAAATGAAACAAAGACGGGAACGCGGAAAGGATGGGATTGACCGAATGGCAATCCGATCGGAGGGCCGTTCGATCGAACCGCCATTCAATCCATGCCACCCCGCCTTCACTCCCCTCACACACTATAAATAGGAGCTGTCACATCATTCCTCACTGATGTGACAGCCTCCTCTGACCAAGACGCACGCACTCCCTATTTCTTCCATTTCTCGGCGATTTCGGTACGTTTTACACTAGATTCTTGTACATCTTTGATCTTACACTATTCTCTACGAGATTCTCCTTTGAAATCTCACTTTTCACCATGAAATGTCTGAGATTTGAGCTCTTGAGGGTGACGTCATCATGGCGGTTTGTACAAACTGTTGAGTGATGTCATTCCGTTCAAGATCTAGCTCAGATCTAAGGAATTTCATGTGCTTTACACTGAATCTTAACTAAATCTAGACCTTTTCAGCTAAAAACTTATGTTTATCTTTTTCATTTCTTAACTTTTCACTTAAGACGGTGGAATCCGGATCTGAACGGACTAAGGACATAATGATTAGTCTTGAGTCGGCTTGGAAATGGATTGTTGCCGGAAGAGATGACCGGAGTACGAATTCCGACATAAGCACCATCACGAACAGACTACTGATCGGACTGGGGTGATTCCCATCCGATCAGACCGGTTGAACGTTGATGTGGTTACCGTTGTCTTAAGACGTACCGTGTTATCACCGTCGAACCAGAAACTCAGAAACTTTACAAGGTTGTGAACGGGACAAGGACAACTCAATCGAATGACAATCCGATCGGATAGCCATCCGATCGAGGTGACAATGTGTCTTGGAATCTTTCAACACTTAGAAACTTTTTCAGAAACTTGAAACTTTGGAAACTTCTATGATCAAATGGCAATCCGATCGAACTGCCGTCCGATCGGATAACCATCCGATCAAAGTGACCTAACTTGAACACTTGGTAACAATTTGGAATCTTGACACTTGGATATATTGACCATTCGATCGAATGGCCATCCGAACGGATGGCAATCCGTCTCTCACTCACAACAGTCACATCAATCGAATGGCAATCCGATCGGATA
The DNA here is from genome assembly GCA_030545235.1 of Helianthus tuberosus. Classification (NCBI taxonomy): domain Eukaryota; kingdom Viridiplantae; phylum Streptophyta; class Magnoliopsida; order Asterales; family Asteraceae; genus Helianthus; species Helianthus tuberosus. The sequence continues at coordinate 44,987 of JARYGA010055497.1, read as the reverse complement.
GCCATCTGATCGAACTGCCATCCGATCCAGTGACTGATCTGACACTTTGCGTAATCTAGTAATTCTGTCCGACACTTATCTGTTATAATCTAATCAGGCTAAACCTAAGAGCTCCTTTTGATCCAATAACAGTTAATCTGTTAAGCAATCACTATTAGTATACTCGATCCCCTTTTATTTTAAACTTTGGGATGCAACATATATTCTATTAAAACTATGATACTTGAAACCTTTGGAATCTAAACTCTATCATATGTGTACGTGAAACTTGTGATTCTTGATTCTTTGTGCTATGTGAACGTTTAATCCAGAGTGTGTAGTTCCGCCTTAACAATAGTAATGCTATAGGAGATGCACCTCCCCATTATTCTCGGGGGTATTGTTAGGAGGATTCTAGTTTTACTTGATTATTGGGAGAGCACTAAAACATCGGGACACTTGGGCTATCACTTGGACTGCGAACACTAGCACGACTGAAACTATTTTGTTATCATTTACATTACGGATATGAGTCTTTTGAATCTATTATGCTATATACTTAAACTTGTATACTCGCCGGTACATTTTTGTACTGACTCTATTTTAATACATGTTGCATGCTGACAGGATGCTAGGATTCTTGAAACAAGCTAGGATGAAGTTTAGAAACTATACTTAGCTAATCTAGAATCTTTGAACAATTATTTAATGAGATGTATTTGATACTTATTATCGGTTGTGGATTTGTTAGACTACTTTGAATCAATCTAAATCTATTGAAATATCTAGTGTTATGGAATCTCATAAGCAATCTGAACGCTTAGTGCCGCACCCCGATGTTTCCGCCATCGGTTGGGGTGTGACAAGAAGAGGGATCGGTCTTTGGAAGGGGCAGTGACGGCCGGAAACAGCCATGATTGTGGCAACCTTAACTCAATCCTGACTATATGTTGCCGAAAAATGACATAGAGAAGAACTATGATGAAGAAGTAGTGGAGATTTGGAGAAGATGTCTCGCAAGAATCAAAGTAGATATCTCTCTTGATTTGATGTACAGGTTGGGGCCAGGGTTTTAAGAGAGTGAAGAGAGGAAGGATAAAGAGATGAAGATGATGTTGAGTTCTTGAAGATAAGATGCAGGGATGGCTCTTGGGCCGGCCAACCCGTGCCACCGGCCAACCCGTGCCATCGCTCGAGTCCCAAACTTTTAAAGGGCCCGAAAGATTTCTATGAGCTTTTATATATATACTTAATTATATATTTAATATATACATCTACTCATTATGTGAAAAAGTGTTGGTGGTGGAGTGGAAAAACCATCTCATGATAATGTTAAAGTCTCAGGTTCAAATCTTGACTCCACCACCAAGAGTTTGTATTTTTTCAATTCATTTCCCCAACCACAATTTTGGGCCCAATTTTTTTTTTTGTCGCCCGAGGCCTAAATTTTTTTGAGAGTTCTCGGGGACGGCTCTGATAAGATGTGTGTGATTTGCAGATGATATGATAGAAATTAGATTTAAAGGGTTGGAGAAATTACCATTATATCCATCATGTGACTAATAATTAACTAGAGTTTGGGGTTTGGTTAGACTCAGGGGCCAAAATAGTTAGGGGCTGTTTGGTAGCCTCTGAATGGTTATTAAGAGGCTACCTCTTAATGGAACCATTAAAAATTTTACCAATGAGAAGGTAGAAGAATGTGATATGTGATGATTTACCATTCAGAGGTTACCTCTTAACCATTCAGACTTGATGTTACCTCTTATTCATTCAGAGGTTTTAAACCATTAAGAGGTAACATCTGAATGGTCATTAAGAGGCTACCAAACAGCCCCTTAGTTATAGAGAACATGGGGGCACATATGTTAAAAAATATTATTTTGGGCTAATATAGTAAAAGTGATTTACTCTTTTTTTAATTAAACTAGCCGTTGGCTAACGGCTACCCCAAAAAGTTCAATTTCAACGACCAATCCTAGCTAGCCAGCTCAACCCCCCCCCCAAACGCCGGACTTGAAAGTCATGCCGCTGACACGGTATATATTAACCAGCGTTGCCTAGCATCCCCGCACCATAAAACGCCCCACTCCCAATAGCCTAACACTTTAGAGTAGGGCTGTAAACGAACTGAACGTTCAACGAACAGTTCGTGAACCGTTCGGCGGGAAGTTCGTTTATGTTCGTTCGTTTAATAAACGAACAAACATGAACAAGATATTTCGTTCGATTAGTTAAATGAACGAACATGAACAGAGGTCTCGTTCGTTCGATTGTGTTCGTGAACGTTCGGTAAGGTGTTCGTGAACATTCGTTGATTTGCGTTCGTTTATGTTCGTATGTTTGTGTTTTAATTGAAGATCTCTGTACTTTCTTATATTTTATTTGTACTTTTTATATTATTAAATTTTATATATTTTATTACCCTAAAAATTAAACTAGGAAACCCACTTTCACCTTGTTTATGCATCATTTCCCATTCATTTCTCATTATTTACATCGGTGAATACGATCGAGCTCCGTTCCATAATAAGGGATTCAAGTTCGAGTGTTACTCTCTGGGCCATCTTTTTTTTATCATTCGTCGCGTTCGCCAAATCTATTTGTGTTCGTTTGTGTTCATGAACCGTTCGCGAACACGTTCATTTCATTAATGAACGAACATGAACATAAAATCTCGTTCGGTAAGTGTTCATGAACCGTTCGTGAACACATTTATTTCCTTAACGAACGAACACGAACAAGGCCTTGTTCGTGTTCGTTCGGTTCGTTTACAGCCCTACTTTAGAGGACCAAAACCACAACACAACCAAACAAAAAGCCAAGAAAAGAACACAACACAAAACCCTAGCAACCGCAATCGCTACCACATAACCGCTATAAATATTCAATCGGAGAAAAAAAGCTTGAAATTCATTCATGGCGATGTCGAAATACGATCTGACACCTCGAATTGCTCCCAATCTGGACCGGCATCTCGTGTTTCCGCTGCTCGAATTCACTCAGGAGCGTCAACTGTACCCGAACGATCAGATTCTCAAAGCGAAGATCGAGCTTTTGAACAACACTAATATGGTTGATTACGCTATGGATATTCACAAGTCTCTGTACCACACGGAGGATGTTCCTCAAGGTAGTCAAAGTTTTTATTTCTGTTAGGGTTTTAGTTATTGTTTTTCGCTGTTTTGGTTGGATATTTGTGGTTTTACTTATGTTGCTGTTTGAATTTTGTATGTGTTTGCCCTAGTGGCTTTGATTTGTATGAATGTTGATTTAAATTACTACTAATGTAACTAAGTTTAATTTATGTGAAGAAAATTAGCATTAAAATTTTGAAGTTTTTGTGGAATAATGGGGATTGTTATGTTAGCCAACTATGGGGTTTATCTTATTAGTGTGAGGTTCATTGGGAACACTAAAAAAGTGGGGAACCGACTCAAACGAACTCCGACTCATTCCAACGGCGTTGGAACCGGCTCGTCGAACCCTAACTAGGATCTCTTAACCCTAAACCCTAAATCATAACCCCTAAACCCTAAATATATTAGGGTTTGGTTTTTAAGGTTTAGCTTTAGGGTTTAACTTTTAGGGTTTATAGTTTAAATTTTACGGCTTAGCTTAGGTTTTAGCCTTATTTTTTAGCTTTAAGGTTTAGGAGTTAGGATTTAGGGTTTAGGGTTAAGAGATCCTAGTTTGGGTTCGACGAGCCGGTTCCAACGCCGCTGGAATGAGTCCAATCGGAGTTCGTTTGAGTCGGTTCCCTGCTGTTCCCCACTTTTTTAGTGTTCCTATACGAACCTTCCCCTATCTTATTAATGTTATTATTTATTCAGTTTAATAGAGTGTAGTACGGTAGACCGTTGTAGAGGCTAATTTTTTTGTAGTTAATCTTGTTAATTTGTGAAAGTAAAATGATACAGAGTCTTACTGTTTGCTATCATGTTAATTTGTTTTGATAAGTAATTGATTTTGTAGTGATATCTATGTCAAAAATATGTTAATTAGATTTCAGGGAAATTTACAAGGTTACATATATGATGTAGGTGGGTCGCTATTATTGAACTTGTTATTCATTATGTCAGGCTAGATTGCTTGTAGTCGGGTGTCTATGCTTTGTTTTATATGTTTAATGTATGACCTAGGTTTAAAAAAGTGTGCCTAGGCCCTAGGCGCAACCATTGCTCCTGGTAGCATAAGGCGCACTTTTTTCAAACAGCGCACCTGAGGCGTGTTTTCTTGGCGAAAAGTTGATTCTGAGGTGCCGGGTGCGCACCTCATGTATTCCCCATATTTTTGTGCAGCAGGTTGTTGTGCAACATGCTATTCAGGTTGTACATGTATGTATTTTCCATATTAAACATATATCAAGCTTACTTGTCTCTAAATATTGGGTAATTGATGCTAGAAACCTATAGGAAATATAAAAAGTTATATAACTTTCTGCGCCTCGAGTACGAAAAGCGGTGTGCTTGGCTGTTCGTGCATCGTGCCTCAGTTTCGACGTTGTCGCTTTTTAAAACCAAGGATGTATCATATATATGTTTGTGAATGTATGCATGTTAGATTTTAAGTTATAAGTGGATGTTTTTAGTTTAGCAGTTTATATACGCATCTTTTGATGTTGTGGGAACTTGTTATCAGATATGGTGGACAGGAGAGTAGAGGTAGTTGCAAGATTGAAGTCTTTGGAAGAGGCAGCAGCTCCGTTGGTCACTTTTTTGCAAAATCCAAATGCAGTTCAGGAGTTGAGGGCTGACAAGCAGTATAACCTTCAGATGCTTAACGAACGTTATCAGGTACCCAATCATTATGGTTTTAGTTTATTTGAGGTTATTGGGTCAGTCTTTTGCATTGAGGTGTTGGTTAACTATCAATGAGATTAGCACTATGTGCATCATGCATATTGTCGAATGAGTCTGAACGTTGGTCATGTAATGTAAGCTACGTTTTTGTATATTTTCATGTTTGCTTTGCTAATGTATTCTTAACTTTTTATGTTTCAATCAGATTGGTACAGAGCAAATAGAAGCGTTATATCAGTATGCCAAATTTCAGTTCGAGTGCGGTAACTACTCAGGAGCAGCTGATTATTTATATCAGTACCGCGCGTTGTGCACCAATGCTGAAAGGAGTCTTAGCGCGTTATGGGGAAAGCTAGCAGCCGAAATACTCATGCAGAACTGGGACATTGCTCTTAAAGAACTCAGCCGTTTGAAAGAAATAATTGACTCTAAGGTCCCACTTTATGCATACCCTTTTGAGTACTTTTATGATTTGTTTATCTTTCTTTCAAGCAGAAATCTAATGAGAATTATTATCTTTCAGAACTTTGCGTCTTCATTGAATCAAGTTCAAAGTAGGATCTGGTTGATGCATTGGAGTTTGTTCATCTTCTTCAACCATGATGATGGCAGAACCCAAATTATCGACTTGTTTAATCAGGACAAGTAATGACCTTTTAGCTATTTCTTGCTGTTTTGCATTCCATTATTTATTCTTTTGACAATTTTTTACTAATGAAATGTCTCTTTAAGGTATTTGAATGCTATTCAAACTAACGCTCCACATCTCTTGCGTTACCTTGCTACTGCGTTCATTGTCAACAAGAAGAGAAGACCTCAGTTCAAAGAATTCATTAAAGTCATTCAGCAAGAGCAGCACTCGTTTTCGGATCCAATTACAGAGTTTTTGGCATGCGTGTATGTTAATTTTGACTTTGATGGTGCTCAGAAGAAGATGAAGGAGTGTGAGGATGTAAGCTGCTTTTTTTGTTTCTTTTTACTTAGATACACATGGAAGATTTGTTTTTTTAAAGCAAAAATGTTTCAGAAGCACAATCTTGCTTATTATAAAACCTGAACAATGTACATACAGGTGATAATGAATGATCCGTTTTTGGGCAAACGGGTAGAAGAAAGCAACTATACAGTTGTGCCATTGAAAGACGAGTTCCTTGAGAATGCTCGTCTTTTCATCTTTGAGACTTACTGCAGAATACATGAGCGTATTGACATGGGGTACAAACTTTGTTCATTATATTCTTTTTGTATTTCGTGTTTGGGAGCGTGAAGAAATCTGAATCTTGCTCTATGGTTTGGTTTAATCCGTAGTTGTCAATAGCGAGCGTAGCGATCGCTATAGCGCGCTACGTAGCTTATAGGTCTAGGCTCGCTATTAGGGTTGTAGCGATAGGTAGTGATAATAGCGATAGTTTATTTATTTTTGTTGTTTAAATATAGCTATAAAATAGCTGAATTTTAGGTTTTTGTTAAATATACATGTAAAATAGCATATATACCAGGGTATTTTTATATAATATACATATAATTTTTTTTAAATTTCTTTTCTAGTGCATCGCTATTTATAAAATAGCCACCCGCTATTTACCGCTATTCGCTATGTAGCAAATAGGTACCTTATCACTATTTGTCGCTATTCGCCATTAATAACCATGGTTTAATCTAATATTCAGGGTGCTCGCTGAGAAACTGAACCTAAACTACGAAGATGCTGAAAGGTGGATTTTGAATCTCATTCGAACTTCGAAGTTGGATGCCAAAATCAACACCCAAACTGGAACAGTTGTTATGGAACCCAATCATCCTAACGTGTAAGTATAGAAAATAGTTTTCAAAATATGATGCTTTTATTTCTACTTTATGCTAATTTATGGGATTATAACGGTTTTATGTGAGTTAGATAAAATTTACAAATTCTTTGAATGGATCAAGTTGGAAAACTTACCCAAAACTGAACGGGTCAAACTTGTTGAAGGTCAAACCTGGCCCAACCAGTTTGACCTGAATTAAATATTTATCGGTTTCAATCATTTACCTCGACATTTTTCATCTTATGATGCGCACCTTGAGATCTTGCATTTGAAGTTCACATGTGTACTTTTCGTGGACCATCAATGTATGTTTGACTTTATCTTTCTTCACAGGTATGAGCAACTTATTGACCACACAAAAGGACTCTCGGGTCGCACATACAAGTTGGTTAGTCAGCTCATGGAACATGGTCAGGCACAAGCTGCTCGATGATTTTTGCTTGCAGCGGGGTTTGACTATATTTACTTGTTTTGTTAGGGTTGGTGGATTTTTGAACTTAAGAAATGAGCAGATTTATGTTTATCTTAGATAATTGAGTTTTTAACCGACAATTGTGGTTAAGATGATGAAACGAAGCTGTTACTTTTGAGCCCTGCTATTTTTGTGGTCGTTATTCTTGTAGTTCTGTCTTTGTGTATTGTTGTTTTGCATGAGTTGGTCGACAATGGTTTCTTGCTTGTTCTTTGTGGTTGTCAAATGTAGCCTATGTGCATCAAGATGTCTGAAACAACCTGGACATCCAAATGCTGGAGTACGATTGTTGTGCCGAGTAATATGGTTCATCAACAGGCTCATCTCCGTATCCTCCGTATCCATCCGGATTACCTTGCTACACGTACGAAGATTCACACCCGTATCCGTAATCAGGATACACTTGATGCGCCAAGTAATATGGTTCATGAACAGGTAGAGTCGGAGCCTCGTTCAAGTCTGGCAACTGTATCTTTTGATCAACAGGGACGCCAGACACAACCTCCTCATTAGCATTATTCACTTCCCACGAGTCGTTAGAATACTGCTTAGAGAAATAATTGTTGTCCCAAAATGATGACATTTTAGCCCCACTGTCGACCAAGAAATTATAACCGAAGAATTGAAGAAGAAGAATTGGTTTTGTTTTGAATTCGTAGGCAAGGCAGATGATGTCTAAATACTAATTGAATTCACAATTATCAGCCTCGTATAACTCTATACGCGGCGTATACCTTTAGTCACGTGCTTAAACAACATCGTATCAATATCAAATCTGTCTGACATACGCTGCGTATAGGTGTAAACATATACGCTGCGTATAACTATATATGCATGATTTGACAGTGTATGAGGTTTGACCGAGTGGTCGCATACGGACCATGTACCTACACTGCGTATAGGTGTAACCCTATACGCTGCGTATAGAGGTGTACAAATCGGTTTTTTTGGAAAACCGGTTACGGTTAATAACCGGTTCGGTTTTTTTCAGAAAAAAAAACCGGTTTTTTAATAACCGGTTTTAACATGGATAAACTGTAACCGATCCTAACCGGTTTTAAAAAAAAAAAACGGTTTTTTTAACGATTAATAACCGATGGGAGTAAAACCGGTTAAAAGAACCGGTTAACAAAAACCGGAAAAAAAAAACCGGAAAAATAACCGGTCTGCAGAAATATGCAGGAACTTCACAGAATGCTTTTTTTTTTCATTTTTTTCAACTTTTTGGGCTGTTTTGTTCATAATTCAGCTAGTTTTGTTATTTTTTGAAGTGTAAATGCAGTTTTTTTTATACAAAAATTAACAATAAACTCATAAAAAGTTAAACACATAATAATATCATTAGTCTTGGAACAAACGGTTGTACATAACAATGAAATACGAACGATAAACATAACAAACGATAAAAAGTTAAAACCGGTTTTTTTAATCGGTTTTTTTCTATACGTTACCGGTTAACCGGTTATTAACCGGTTTTTTCATTTAATCGATTAATTAACCGGTTTTTTTAAAAACCGGTTTTAAATCCGAACCGGTCCAGAAAATGTGTAACTGATCCATAACCGGTCAAACCGGTTGTAACCGAACCGGTTATAAAAAAAACCGTTTTTAAAAAAAAACCGGTTCCGGTTTTTTTACCGGTTTCGATTGCGTAATCAGTTTTTTTGTACACCTCTAGCTGCGTATAGGTCTATACACAACGTAGGTACAGGTAGTGTTTGGTGTGTAAATAGCCATGCAGTTGGTGTGCAAATATGTATACTCTAATGAAAACCTTGTAAGGTATTATGTGTCAATCAAATGGATTTACAAGAGCCCATTTCTACTTGGAGCTTCATACCAGACCTAATTACTAAAGCCCAAAGCTTTTGTTTAAACCGAAAAGCCCAAGTTGTATGTTCCCAGGCCCAGCATCCTAGGTATATTTTTTGTTTTGTTTTGTTTTGGACATCATATGTTATCAGAATACCAGATAGTAGCCTCATCACTATGATGCTATCAAAAGAATAAAGAACTGTAAGTCATCCAAGAGTGAAATAAGAAAAACCAGATATGCGTACCGGTTTCTATACCATTTTTTCAAGAAAACTTTGAGTGGGACTTTCTAGTGTGTAAATATGTTCAGCCGCCTGTCAGTTACTCGAGGTCGGATGGTTAAAAGGTTGAATCACGGAGCTTCTACTAGAGCTCGATTTATAAAGGTGCTCTAACCTGAGCTTCACACATCGAACTTAACTAGACCCATAAGCCTAAACATGACTATTATTTATATGATTTTAATTTAATATGATAATAATAATAATAGTTATTATTTTATAATATATACTGTATAATAATAATCAAAGTTCTGAAATGAACTCAACCCTAATCATAAATATGTATAAATAAATATATAGAAACAAAAAAGTAAAATAATAAAATGATTGATAACTAAGTAACTAACAAACGGCTCAGGTTTAATCTTGAAAAACTACTCACGGATAATGTTCAAACTTTACAAGTAGAGTTCTATCCGAGCAGAGCTCGATCTCTCTTGACTTGAACCAAGATCGAGTTTGGGCAAGCTCAAGAACTCATTTTCATCTAACAAATTTTGTGAATCGGGCTCTTTTAGTGATGGCATTATTTGAAAAATGGTTCAGATTGTTCTCAAATAGCCAAATAGGAGAGAAAGTAGAAAAGGAAGTTTAGTAGTTTACCCTCATTGAAAAAACCGTGGAGCCATTTAACTAAGGTTAATCTATGCCATTAGACGTCCGTAATGGTTAATGCCCCATAAAAGGGCATTTTCAGCCATATTAGCATCATAACGTTTCTTTAAAAAATGTGTAATGTTAACTCCCAGTCGCCCATTAATGCCATTTCAATCATTACTTTCCGTTTTGTTTTATCTCCATTAGGCATGCCGCATTATAGAAATGTTTCTCACTCTTCATGCCCCTATAACTCTCCGGAAGACGGTGTTAAGGATTTTATCAACCCCCTTCACGTCGCTATAATTCCCTATTACACATGATCGTGAGGTAGGATTACATGTTGTTTAAGTAACATTGACATTACCGACTAATTCTTATTGATCTTTTTTAAAATAAACATAATTTTACGTGGACTTTGTTGAACTTAACTACAAAATACATATGTGATCAATTAGCTAGAAAAAAGGAAATTATATTTAAATTTAATGAAAGATATGAAGATGACCATGATCCACTTGGACAGATAAGAACATAGACCAAATGAGCTACAATTGTTTTGACAAAAAAAAGGTAAATTCAACCTAAATATGTATATTGCTATACGCTTATATTGTTAGCACCGTCGATGTAAATGATCATATTTGTAGTTTATTTGCATCTTAGACTTTTTAGGGACAATAGAATATTCTATTCGTTTGATTCCCGTTTGATATGCAAAGTCAAAAGTATAAGTTTTCTTGATATAGAAAAAAATGGTACCCATACGTGCAATTTTGTTTAATCTCACGAAAATGCAAGCTAAAGTTATTAGGATATTGGTGGATTTAAGGATTTTTTTCGTTGGATTTTCTTTTGGTAGATTCTTACTAATTATTTTTCCAAAACATACGATGTTCTCACTAATTTTTCGAAACCGAGAGGTTGCAAAAGTCGCTAGACGCTCCGTAGTCGGTCGACCGGGGAGTTGAGAGTACTCGGCATAGGCGGAGAGTACTCGGAGAGTACTCGGACATGTTAAATTATAAAGAAATTAGTTTTCAGAAATTAAATATAAGTCTAATAGCATAAATTGACTAATATTTATAACAAAATACGTAAAAATGATATTTATTATTTAATATGATAGTCATATAAATTATGTTTTATTATTTTTTAAGTCAAACTCGGCCCAAATTGACCTACTAGATCTGATTTTGGCCGATGTTGACCGCGTTTAATCGATTCCGAGTAACTAGGCGGAGTTAGAGAAAGTCGCCTCGGCAGCCTACCTTGTAGCGACTACTCGGGGAGTGCTCGGCCTTGGAAACCTTGTTTTACAACCAGGCGAGAACCCTCGCCTCGGCAGCCTACCTTGTAGCAACTACTCGGGGAGTACTCGGCCTTGGAAACCTTGTTTTACAACCAGGCGAGAACCCACAAAGGTGGTCTAGACCCGCCTCTGATTAAGAAAATATTATCTCGATATTTGTTATAACACAATAACACATCATGAGCAGCCTACAGCTTTTAATAATAAAAAAAAGTGATTTAAGTCTAATAATTTATAACTGTGAAATTTGAGTTGGGAATTATCTTTTGTAAGCTTTTCATTCTTTGAAACTTCTTTTTTTTTTTTTTTTTTTTTTTTTTAAATCACCGATATTATAGGAGGAGACTTTTTAACAATAATTCTCTTTAACACCACTTTCTTTTTGTGACGGACGTTTTTTTCTATATTTGTTTTATAGTTTATTCTTTTTCTGTTAGCTTCGTTAACATGAGATGACAATTTATATAAAAGAAATAAATTAAAAATAATTTGGAAACAATTTCATATATTTATTTAATGTAAATGCCCCGGAATTTAAACTTAAAGTGGGTACTCAATTGTCCATGACGCTGAATTTAAACTTAAAGTGGCAAATTTTTAAAGAACTATTTCCATAAATTACCTATTTTCTATTGTTTATTTATTTAAATTGGGAAAAAATATATATACACATGTTTATATAACAACCATACATAGTAAAATCTTACCAACTTTTAATAATAAAAAAAGTGATTTAAGTCTAATATATTAAAATGTTCATTGTGAAATTTGAATTGGGAAATATCTTTTGTAAGCTTTTAATTCTTTGAAATATGTCACCGATATTAGTAGGAGAATTTCTAATAATAATTCTCTTTAACACCACTTTCTTTATGTGATGGACGTTTGTTCTATATTTGTTTTGTAGTTTATTCTTTTTCTATTATTTTCATTAACATGAGATGACAATTTATATAAAAGAAATAAATTAGGAAAAAATAATATGGAATAAATTTCATATAATTTTTAATGTAAAGATCAAATACAAATTAGTCTTAACATACAAAAATACCCTTAACGTAAGAAGTGAATGAGATAATTTTTTTTTAATTTTCTCCCCTACTATTTAATAATGATGTTTAATTGCAAAATGTAAAAAAAAAATCAAGATTTTAGAGTAGGAGAGTAACTATAATTACTCTACAAAATTACATAATTACTCTACTACAGTAAAATCACAATTTTTTTTTTTAAATTCTGGAACTAACATACGTGCTTAATAAGATGGAAGAAAAATCTCCTTCTTCACTTATTACGTTAATGATATTTTATATGTTAAGACTCATTTATACAATAACTTAACCCATATTTTGATATAAGTTAGTTCACTTGTTCATATGTTTTTTAAAGAGGTAATTAAAAAAAAGACTATTTACATAAGCTTGTTCTTAAAAGACTGTTGGAACTCCACCCAATAACAGAGATGTTATAGGTAATTGACAAATACCTTTTTTTTTTGTGTTTGGATAAGTTCTTGAAAGTTCAAAGACCATTTCATACTTTTAATTCGTCTAACTTATCATTTTCACGATAAAGATTTTTTTTTTAAATACATGAACTACATAATACTTTACCTAAAATATATAAAAGACGGAAGTTATTTTGTTAAATTCATATTAGTTAGGTCTATACACGACATATTCACATGTTCTAATTTTATTTTGCACTTATTGACTTATTGTCATCGTATCACCATCGCCACTTCGTTTTTTTTCCCATATCCCGTAGGCATTATTTTCCACAAAGTAAATGGATGTTTTTTTCAATTAAAAGTGTTTTAATTAAGTAAAAGTAAATTATATATGAATTTATTTGGGTCATCTCAATAAAAAATATAGCTGTTATAGAACTTGTTAACTTAGAAATGATGCAAATGGGGTAGCACCATCGATGGCCATTGTTTGTCTCCACCACCTACTTGTTGCCACCGCCTTCATCACCATCCTTGTGGCATCCACCGCCACCTTGCCGCCGTCGCAACCATGTTCACCGTGCCACTAGCCACCATAAAAATTTATGACAGGTGCACCTATTTTGGTGCTCTTTATTCTATTTTAACCGACACACATTTTGACTTTAACTAAATTGATACTTTTTATAAATTCATTTTGACGTGAACAATTTTAGTTAGAACCTGTATTGGTCCATCAACTAACCAACCAAACTCGCATGGTTTGCGAGGGTTATAAAAAGGTAATGATTTTTTTAATGGCAAATTTTGGATAACTGACGGACCACTGGAGTATTATCATGACATTAGCGGAACCACCCGATCATATTGACAATAATGCATATACACCAATCCAGAAAAAAAAAAAACCAATAAATCTAGAAAAACCCCCTTGTGGGAATCGAATCCAGTAACTAATGATCCCTAGGGATTATCTCACCCTGAATGTGTCACTAGGCTATAATATGATGGGCTATAGAAAAGTAATTATCATGATTCATGTGATTTGGCCATTGTATAAAAGATAAAAAAAGTCAAGCGTCATGATGTTTAGTAAGTATAGTGAATTTAGAAAAAAAAAAAAGGAATAAAACAAAAAACCAATCACACATGATTGGAGGTCGAGGAAAAGCAATAAAAATTAAAAAAGACATCACATGAATCATACCAATATTTGTTTCAATAAAAAAATCCTCTCCTCAGCACAGATGGTCCCATGTGGTTGGGCTTGTGTCTTCCTTTGGGAGGTCACAGGTTCGAAACCCGGCTGCGGCAATTCGGGGGGAGGACGTCCCAATGATGGATCGTACCTACCGAGGCATGGTGTGGTCTTGAGGGCAACCCGGTTTTACCCAGCTGTTACCCCAGCGAGTCTCTCGTGTGGGGGCAGTATGGTTTCCGGGCGAAGGTCAGCTTGCTCAACGGCCGGGGCCCGATCGAACATCGCGTCCGGAAGTGCGGGGCTGACGGGGGATTGTCATCGACATGAACCCGTTGACCAATAGGTCCAGTACATAGAAAGTCACCATTCAAATATATATATATATATATATATATATATATATATATATATATATATATATATACACACACACGCACGCTAAAGTCTTCTAAATTCTAGTATTACATTAGACACACGTGTAATATACATAAAACATGAACTTGTATAATAATTTAACTTTGATTAATTTTAAAGGTTACACTTGTTCAAATCTGAATAATAATTGTACTTTGATTAATTTTAAAGGTTACACTTGTTCAAATCTGAAGAAAGACGTGCCTAGTTTTGCAAATGCACGTTCTTTGTTTACGGGTTTTGTTTGTTTTTGGCATCAACATATTATTCATATAAAAGATTAAAATTAGACCAAAAAAAAAAAAAAAAAAAAAAAGCTTTCTATAACTACTTACTACTTTTTTAGATCGACATCAAATTCTTTAATCACAAATTAGATATGGACTCATTGTATCAAAATACAAGTCGTATTCAATGTGGTTATTTCCCTCAAACCAAATCTTACTTCTAATAAACGATTCCAATTATTATCATGTGACACTTTTGTTACCCACACACTAAAAACGGAAACACGGGGACGTGACGAAACATTCATACAAGAGAATATACTAAAATGCATTTAAATCAAATGTGTCGCGACATGCGTTGGCACTTTAGTCAAATGTAAATTAAACAAAACATGTGCAACAACATATATCTGAAAACAAAGATCCAAACTAGGGGTGTAAACAAGCCCAGATGCTCGAGAGCTACTCGTGATCGGCTTGGTTAAAAGCTCGAACGAGCCGAGCCTTAACGAGCCCGAGCTCGAGCCTGAAATAGAGCTCGTTTTGTTATCGAGCCTGAGTTTGAGCCTGAAATACAAAGCTTGTTTAGGCTCGCGAGCCTAAATGAGCCCATACAAAATTTAAATTTTTTATATATATTATATTAATAATGATGATAACATTGATGAGCCGAGCTAGAGCCGAGCTTTGGCTCGTTTAAGCGATGTTGAAGTGAGCTCGAGCCGAACTTTTAGTTCGTTTAAGGTTGTTCTCAAAATAGTTCGAGCCGAGCTCGAGCTTTGGGTTTTACTCGCGAGCCGAGCTCGAGCTCAAAGAAGTATGCTCGAACCGAGCCGAGCTTGAGCTCGAGCTTCATAAAAACCTAACGAGCCGAGCTCGAGCCTGGTCGAGCTCGGGCTCGGCTCGGCTCATTTACACCCCTAATCCAAACAACTCAAATTAACAAATGTCGTGAACAAAGGTAAATGTTCATGCAAATAGTTTCTTAAAATGCAGGTAACAACTAAGTCCAGTCCTACTAAACTTCATTGATTGTTACATGAAAAGTACGCCGAGAAAGGGTCAATTAAAAATAGTTGATGTTAATATATATATAACATTTAAAAAAAATTTGAGCCCTATTTCGATTAGGGCCCATAAAGGTCGCCCACTCGACACTTGCTCTGGGCTGGCCCTGCATTTTACTTTATCCATATAATACCTATTAACCAATGCACTAACCGTTTTCATGGATATCATGAATCGGGTATATAAACCATATTTGGACAAATATGTGATCGTATTTATTGTTTACATTTTGATCTACTCATCTAGCCAGAAGGAGCATGGGCAACATTTGAGTTTAATCTTATGTTAATATTTGCAAAAGATGCAATTTAAATACAACTAGGTTTTAATTAGGGGTGAGCAAAAACCGAACCGAAAACCGAAACCGCACCAAAAACCGTAAAAACCGAAACCGCAAAACCGCAACCGACACAAAAACCGCAAAAACCGAAACCGCAAAAACCGAAACCGCAAAGGTATGGTGCGGTTCGGTTTTAGCTTTAAAAACCGCACCAAAAAACCGAAACCGCACCGCAAAATATATATATATATATATATATATATATATATATATATATATATTATATAATATACTTAAAGATTTAAATATAAAATTCCCTATATATTATATAATCTGTGTTTGTTAAAAAAAAAAGTACAGACTTGACTTTGTTAAGGTTTTCTTTACATGTGTGAGTTTATATTTCAAATACCTACTAACATATATTTTTTGTTTTTTTTTTCTATCTAGGAAACACTAATGGCAAATGATAGTTGGAAACATTGAAAGTTGGAAAGATTGAAAGTTGGAAACAAGAATGAGTTGGAAACAATATTACGTTTTTATTTGGATACGACTATGTGATTAAGCTTTCACCGTTTCACATAGCAACTATTATTCTAGACATGTTTCTAGTACAAACTCTTGTTTTGATTGATGTCCTCTAGCCCATACATATGCTCTTCACATTGCTCTTGCAAAAATTATATTCTAATTACCATCAAGTATTAGATGTATTCCAGTATTAAAACCGAGAGTTTTTTTTAGATGCATTCAAGTATTGCTGAGAGTTTTTTTTTAGATGTATTCAACTATTAAAACCGAAACCGCACCGAAACCGAACCGCAACCGCAAATAAACCGCAAAAACCGTACCGCAAAAAAACCGCAACATGTGGTTTTAAAAAAATAAAAACCGCACCTCGCGGTATGAGTTGCGGTTTTATGCTAAAACCGCACCAAACCGCACCATGCTCACCCCTAGTTTTAATGCTGCGCGCCGCGTTGTGGCGCGACAAAACTAAGTCATTGTAAAACTATTTATTGCGACTAAATACTTGGTTGTTATTAAAACTGTGCTATTTAGTGTCTTATTTTTAAGTTGACAAGTGGAGTTTTCATACAACAGAGCCGTTGGTAGCAAACGAGTTAGTAACTCCTGGCGATGGCGACTATTGCGATGTCTAAGCATCCACTAACCCAACAAATAAGAAATAAGAATTGTATAAATACAATCAGAAAAACGTGTGAAAGAGGAGAAAAAGGAAGATGACGTGAAGTTATGTAAGCATAAAATGGAAAAAAAAAAAAAAAGACCCCATGATTTGAACTTGAGTCTCTTTAAAACACATACAACCACAAAACCACTCCACCATGATGAATAATCTAACTAACTTTGAAGAAAATGGATATATATACACAATTAAAAAGGGTATAGGAGAAAAAAGTCAACAAAAGATGTCGTAAAGTTATGTATATTTACTATTCATAAGCTTTGTTTTTTAATATATAGGATAATTAATAGACTTTATAAAACCATTAACAAAATACTTATATTAAATACAATTAATATTCGACTAGAGACTCACGTGGATAATGAGTTTTAAATTATAGGGACTTAAAGAAAAGGATAAAAGAACATTCTGATAGTTTGGTTAACTGAGTTAGTGATAGGAACTCAAGTTGTAACTCTTTTTCAAAGATGGGGACTAATACGTCGAAAATCTCGTTTGGGGGACTTAGACCACCCGTAGTGGGCGGTGTCCGGCGTTTTCTACAGCCAAACACGCCCCATCACGCCAAGCACCCCACCCCCGTGGGCGTGTTTGGGCGTTTTTTCGCAAGAAATCCCCCTCTGGCGTGATTTAAAACACGCTCAAATGGAAAATCAATGGCCAATCAGATGTATCCTATTTTTCTTGGCCAATCCCCCTTTTTTGGTTAGTTTGTTTTTTATTTAACTCTTTAAACCCCTTTTAACATAATACTCACATCCCAAAACGCCCAATACTGCCTCTTGCTGACTGGACTGTCATATGGCAAAAAACGACAAAGGGTGGGGGCATTATTCACCTTTACCACTACGATGGGTGACATCGCCCTATTAACTCAGGAATGCAAATTGAATTTATTATAAAATAATTTTTGTTATATCATATAGTACGTAAGTTTATCATATAGTACTTTATAAATTTACATGAAAAACAAAAAGACACAAATATCACTGGAAAGGATTTAAAATAACAAAAGAAAAAAAATTAAAGATGCGGCGTCCATTTTTGGCATATTCATTATTCTTTCTTTTTATTCGGTTAACATTGAGCTAGTCATAAAACTCTTTAAGGGTGGATAATAAGTGGCAAAGTTTGAACCGAATGATAGGGGGTCGAAAACGTATATACCAAAAAATTTCTATAGAACCGGAGGATCGAAAACGTATATACACAAAAATTTCTATATGAAAACTACATATATAACACTACTGAGCGAAAAGTTCCAGGGGTCAGCCTCCCCTTCTATACTTCGCCAATGTGGATAATGTTAATGGTTGCTGGAAACGAAAATCGTCACACATTAAGTAGTGTAAAGTGTTAGTTAGATTGGTGGTTTATGACGTTAGCTTCTAGAGTCTTACTTTGGGATAATTACAATCTACTTTAGTGTACATATTATTATATTAATAAGAAATGACTATTCTCTCCGCAATTCTTGTTGAATTTAAGAAAGTAAGTTGAATATAGGCTTGTTAATGGATTGGTTCAGGATAAATTTTAGTATTTTTTTTATGTTTGTAAGAACATATCCCATTCTTATATTTGTAAAGCATGAATACTCGTTAATCTTTCTTTGTGATATTAGATGATTAAGCTAAGCTTATCAGAAATTATTTCATTTGAAACTTGATCTTAAAACTCGTCTTTAAAATCGGTATGAAATATCCAAAAACATATTATTAATGATTTTACAAACACTAGTTAGAGTATCTACAACAATGAACTAAGGGGCTGTTTTGATAACTTCTGAATGATTAAGTGCTGACCCAGTAAGATGTCTGAATCATTAAGATCCAATACAATGCTTAACTGTTTAGAGACAAATGTATGACAAATTCAAATTAGAGGTCTTAACCATTCGGACTCAGTATAATGCTTAACTATTCAGAGATAAATGTCTGAACCATTCAGACATCTGCTCGTGAAACAAACAGTCTGAATCATTAAGTGTTGAACCAGTAAGAGGTCTGAACAATTAAGAGCTAAACAAACAACCCCTAAGTCCAAACTCTAGCATAGTTAGCATGCCACATCATTTCAAACCAACATCAATCTAAATCCTCACTTTTTTCTTCAAGAATAAAGTATTCCAAATCTTCACACCACACTCCACATTTTTACACTAAAAAACAAATAAAAAGTTTGTGGGTGGGCATGGTCCCCATAATTGTCACATCACACCCCACATGCCCGTCCGCTCAAGCAGACCAACACCCGTCGGACCACCTGCTCTAATGGTGTGCTCTGTTAGATAGTGTTTGGTATGCAGGAATGAGAGGCGGAATGAAATAGATGATTACGAGGGAATGAAGAAAAGGGTGTTTGGTTGGTCAATGGAGTGGAATCACCCATTCCAAAAGACATTACATTCCCTCAAAATCATTCCTTCCACCCCCATGTTTTTTCCATTCTATCCCCTCTTGCACCATTCATCAACACCACAACCCACCACCTTCGCCACAACCCACCACCATCTCACCCTAACAGCCACCGTCGCCGGCGCCACCCACTCGCCACCGTTATTACTCATTGCCGCGACCAACCGTCAGCCACTATCGTCGACGCCACCACCAACCGCCGCCGCCACCCACCGCCACCTCTGCTGCCACCACCACCAAAGGCCACCTTGCCGCCACAACCACTCGTCGTCACCGCCACACCGCCACTCGCCGCCACCACCACCACCCATTGCCGCCGCCGACACCCACCACCGCCACCTATAACCACCCACAATCACTACCGCCGATCACCACCACCACTCACCGCTGATTTTATTACTCGGTTTTTCTTGCCTACCGAACAATACACAATAATAATTCATTCCATTCACACATGGTAACTAAACAAGACATTGAATGGTAATGATCCATTGCATTCCCTCGTCCATTCCATTACCTCGTCCATTCCATTCCTTCGTCCATTCCATTACCCCATACCAAACATAGACGTTAGTCTACTCTGCAAACCACTTGACGTACCTTGTTATTGTAGATGTTATTATATAGAGAGGGGGAATCAAATAAAAATTTTAGGTAGTGTTTGGTATGAAGGAATGAGAGGTGGAATTGAATGAATGATTATGAGGGAATGAAGAAAAGGGTGTTTGGCTGGTCAATGGAATGGAATCACCCATTCCAAAATGCATTCCATTACCTCAAAATCATTCCTTCCACCCCCCATGTTTTTTTCCGTTCCATCCCCCTTGCACTATTCATCAACAACACCACAACACCACCTCGCCACCACCCACCACCACCACCACCCACCACTGACGACATCGCCGCCACCCGCCACCACCTCACCCCGACAACCACCGCCACCGCCGCCACCGTTATCACCCACAGCTGCGACCAACCGCCAACGCCACTCGTCGCCGCCACCCA
Source organism: Helianthus tuberosus (assembly GCA_030545235.1). Lineage (NCBI taxonomy): Eukaryota > Viridiplantae > Streptophyta > Magnoliopsida > Asterales > Asteraceae > Helianthus > Helianthus tuberosus. The sequence goes on along the minus strand of JARYGA010055497.1, from coordinate 24,646 downwards.
CCACCATCGTCGACGCCACCACCAACCGCCGCCGCCACCAACCGCCACCTCTGCTGCCACCCACTATCAACGACCACCTTGCCGCCACCACCACTCGTCGTCACCGCCACTCGCCGCCACCACCACCACCCATCGCCGCCGCCGACACCCACCACCGCCACCTATAACCACCCACAATCACTACTACCAACACCACTCACCGCTGATTTTGTTACTCCGTTTTTCTTGCCTACCGAACAATACACAATAATAATTCATTACATTCACACATGGTAACCAAACAAGACATGGAATGATAATGATCCATTGCATTCCCTCGTCCATTCCATTCCTTCGTCCATTCCATTACCCCATACCAAACAGACCAAGTGTAAGCGGAAATATGGATAATTAATAAAGTCAATGGCTAAACGAGAGAGAAAAAGTGTGATACATGCGATTTTATATTTTTATTGTTGGCTTTTCTAATATAAGTTTCAACTAATAATTTGCGTCTGATTCAATTGTCTTGTTTTATGATTCTTCTTTGTTTGAGGAGGCAGACACAAAACATTGAGGATGTATACCAAATCATTGTTTGTCATGTGGATGGCATGTTTTCTTTGTTTGAGGACACGAAACATAGAGCGATATTTGTAAAAATAATAGAATTTAATTACTAGGAAAACGAAAACCAAAAAAGTCGGTTTTAAGATAAGTTAAAGATCATGTTTCTGTTAATGGGCATACAAATGGCCAAATGGGTATTTCAACGTATAGTACAAGATAAGACCATAAACAAAACAGGTATGCCAAGTTACCAACCTGAAGAGGTATGGTCCCAAGTCTACGTACACATGGCAAGGACCACACCACTTTTATCCAACATGACGCCTACATTAGCAGAGCATATCCAGAAGCCTCTGGAAGAAATCGCAGGTGACCAGGGGCGGATCTATAGAGGACCAAGGGGTAGCCTCCGCTACCGCTTGGTCGGAAATTTTTTGACGTTTTTAGTGTAAATTTTGGAAAAATTTGACGTTTTTTCGATTTCGTTACCGCTTATTTATAAAACGTTCCCGCTTGGTCGGAATCTTAGATCCGCCACTGCAGGTGACACCAAAGATGCTCCTCAAGACAAAAAGAACAACACGTGTCACCAATGATCGGACGCCATCCGGACCTGCAAGATAATCCCAGGATAGGCTGACAGCCGCTGATACAATTCTCCTATCTGGACAAATAACGGCGCCACGTCATCCACTACTCTGAGTACAACAGGGGAGACCAAGAGGATATTCCTCTTGGTCGGACAGCTGGCAACCGGTGGCAGCTGACAAGGCTTTTCCTTCCTCCTTCGGCTATGATCCCATAAGTGTTAGTTCTTACGGTTTTTACAAACATAAGTGCTTGTATATGATCCCATTCCTAAAGTTAAAATATTCTTATTTAAGAAAGTTAACTTAAAATCCAACACTATTTTTTAAAAATCAAAATCCTTAACAAACCCAAAATGTAAAATACGATTAGTATAATCAACTAAGTCAACTAATGAAAATATGAAATATTACTTTCATTTCATATTATTAGTTTTTTTATATTTTTTTGATTAAGAGGCGGGTACTACAACAAACGATAGGGCCGCAACTATCAGTCGACATGATAGTCCCTTAACCCCACTCCGGCCAGTGTGGTGTCTTAACCGTGCCCACGGCCTGGCATCAGAGTTTGGCATGGCTCTCCACGAGAAATTTCCAGCCCCCAGTGCCCCCGTTACCGGGACTGGTAGTTGCACCCTCCACAAGAGCCGAGACTCTCTAGAGTAAATGCACTGTACTAGAAACTCGTGTTGGGATCAGGAGTCGAACCGGTGACCCGGCCCTTTCCCCATCATTTCCCTTTCCCCCAAATGTAGTAGGTGGGGATCGAACCTTGGTCTCCAAAGAAAGCCAAAGTCCTTTCCACCACTCTGATTAGTTTTTTTATATATATTGCTATTTTAAGCTTGCATGTGACATGTGTACGTTGTCAACAATCCTACCAAACCATCTTATCCAAAAAAAAAAAAAAAAAAAAAAAAAACTTAGAATCGTCGCCGCTAGATAATTTAAAAAAAAAGAATCATCCACCAAAACCGTCTATAAATACACGGCGTACAAACCGGTTATTACCAACACATATTCAATACCCTCATTTCATCCATTTCCGTTAATAATCAATCCTCTTCTTCATAAAAACTTGTAACCTGTGCATTGCTAGTTGTACCATGTGTGGAATTCTAGCTTTGTTGGGTTGCTCCGATGATTCCCAAGCCAAAAGGTTTCGTGTCCTCGAGCTTTCTCGCAGGCACGTTACATGCACCCATTTTTATCATCAATTTATTCACTTAAACTCTTATAAAAAAAACAAATAACGATATTAATCGTCAAAGTTTTTTTTTTAATAACGTTGATTTCAGATTGAAGCACCGTGGGCCGGATTGGAGTGGGTTATATCAGCACGGTGATAATTATTTATCGCATCAACGTCTCGCGGTTATCGATCCGGCTTCGGGTGATCAGCCTCTTTATAATGAGGATGAAACGGTTGTTGTAACGGTGGGTGCATGTAGGATGGTGGTGGAAAAATAATATTAGGTTGTTTGGTTGTTAAATTGTTTGATTTTAAGGTGGTTGTTTTTTTTTTGTTACGTAGGTTAATGGTGAGATATATAATCATATGGAGCTCCGGGAAAAATTGACGGGTCACAAGTTTAAAACCGGGAGCGATTGTGACGTTATCGCGCATTTAGTGAGTAATTTTCTAGAAAAGTTACATAGGGGTTGGTTAAACGTACCCTTTTGAATTTTCATCGTACCCCTGAATTAAAACCGGGAGCGATTGTGATGTTAACGCGCGTTAGTTTGTAATTATTAAGAAAATTTGTGTAGCGGTTGGTTAAACGTACCCTTTTGAAATTTTTATCGTAACCTTGAAAACATCTAACGAACCGAAATGAATTTTTTTATGTCTTTTAGTGTTGAAGAAATAGGAATATTGATAAATGGAAAAGTTGGGGGAGGGGGGGGGGGGGGTATGAAGAGGAAAATAAAGAGAAATACGTTTAGCAGAACCTTTTTTTTATATAATCTTCGGGTTTAGGGGTAACTGAGTTTAATTTTTTGTAGTATGAAGAACATGGGGAAAATTTTGTCGATATGTTGGATGGAATGTTTTCGTTTGTGTTATTGGACACACGCGATAACAGTTACATCGTTGCTCGTGATGCTATCGGGATCACGTCGCTCTACATTGGTTGGGGACTCGATGGTTCGGTTTGGATTTCATCGGAACTAAAAGGTTTAAATGATGATTGTGAGCATTTTGAGGTGTTTCCGCCGGGACACTTGTACTCTAGCAAATCAGGCGGATTTAAGCGGTGGTACAATCCTCCGTGGTTCTCGGAGACTATCCCATCGACACCGTATGATCCACTTGTTCTACGACATGCGTTTGAAAACGTGAGATTTCTTTTCGATGTGTTTATGATTAAATATGGCTCAAAATCAAGTGTTTAATTGCATTATTATGGGATGTGTAGGCGGTGATTAAACGGCTAATGACGGATGTGCCCTTCGGTGTTCTCTTGTCGGGTGGGCTAGACTCGTCGTTGGTCGCATCTGTTACGGCCCGTCACTTGGCTGGTTCGACAGCCGCAAAGCAATGGGGAGCTCAACTACATTCATTTTGTGTTGGCCTTGAGGTAGTCATGTTGACCACTTTATTGGTCTTAATGATAAATGGGATATTTTTGTTTTCAATTTTGGGTTAGTCGCTATCTTATCCAGAGTCTTTTGTGTCTTGGGGTAAGTATTTATAACTCCAAGACACAATAGTCGCTAGATAGCGACTAACCTGTGGCCTCATCAGTCGTCAAGCCTTATGAAAAAACGTTCCATGAAATTGGAACAAAATAAACATTAATAAAAATTCATGACTAACGTTGTCGTATAAACAGGGCTCCCCGGATCTCAAGGCGGCTAGAGAGGTAGCCGATTATTTAGGAACCCTTCATCACGAATTCCATTTCACCGTACAGGTACCTTACGACGTTCTTTTTTTTCGGGCCGGGCCAAGCCCGACCCGAATCCATGAGCCCAATATGCTTATATTTTATAAGTTTCTTATGTTGCAATGGTGTAGGATGGTATTGATGCAATAGAAGATGTGATATACCATATCGAGACATACGATGTGACAACGATCCGGGCTAGCACGCCTATGTTTCTCATGTCCCGAAAGATCAAATCTCTCGGCGTGAAAATGGTCATCTCCGGTGAAGGCTCGGACGAGATATTTGGCGGGTACTTATACTTCCACAAGGCACCCAACAAGGAAGAGTTCCATCAAGAAACCTGTCGAAAGATCAAAGCCCTTCATCAATACGATTGCTTGCGAGCCAATAAGTCGACATCCGCTTGGGGTTTGGAAGCCCGAGTCCCCTTTTTGGATAAAGAGTTCATCAATGTGGCCATGAGCATCGACCCTGAAGCGAAAATGGTAAGATTATTAAGAACTTTGGTTAATTGCTTTGGTTATGGTTTGGATTCAAAGTATCAAGCTTGATGAGGTTAAATGCAGATCAATATGGATAAAAAACGGATCGAGAAATGGATCCTTAGACGGGCTTTTGATGATGAAGAAAAACCGTATCTGCCTAAGGTACCGAAAACAGTTATTTGTTCTGAAAATTCACTCGGTTTTGTTCAAAGTTTTGCTTGTTTAACGGGTTTGTATATGCGGTGCAGCATATTTTGTATAGACAGAAAGAACAGTTTAGCGATGGAGTCGGATATAGCTGGATTGATGGACTCAAATCTCATGCCGAACAACATGTACATCAATATACCCCCCCCCCTCTTTCTGGATTATTTTGTTTTTCAGTTAATGAAGCAAAGACTATTGATATGTGCAGGTAACCAACAAAATGATGCTTAATGCTGAGCGTATTTTCCCTCACAACACACCTGTCACGAAAGAAGCTTACTATTACCGAATGATATTCGAGCGGTTTTTCCCTCAGGCAAGTTTCGGGCACTATTGACCAACACATTGTGCGATGAATCGAGTTTTTAAATGTCTTATCCATTTTCCTTTTTGCAGAATTCGGCTAAGTTGACTGTCCCGGGTGGAGCAAGTGTGGCTTGCAGCACTGCAAAAGCAATCGAGTGGGATGCTTCTTGGTCAAACAATCTTGACCCGTCGGGAAGGGCTGCACTCGGGGTCCATAATGCTGCATACAAGAAGAACTCGGGTTCGATTAGTTCGGCAAACTTAGCACCAAGCATCGCTGACAACGTGCCACGGATGATGGATACTACGGGTCCTGAGCTCGTGATTCGGAGTTAACGGTTTATGGTTGAATAAAATAGACGAGTCACAACGTGATTTTATGATGTGTTGGTTGCTAACTCGATGTATAGCTTGGTTTCTTGGAAAATGTTGTTATTCCAGTAGTTCGTCATGTGCATAAATAATCGGCAAATAAATAAAATTGTGAAGGAACGTTATATATTTTCAGACGATTACACCTATAAAATATTTTCGTAACATAACCCTAATAAAATCGTTAAAATCCAAAGGAAAATAGCATAATTTGTAGGATTTTAAAAATTTTATGCTTTGACATTTGTTTACATGATTAACATTGTACTTATATTTTCATTCTAAAGTGTGGGCTGGCTGTCACGCCATGTACATCAGTACATGTGTTTTTATGGGCTCGGAATTAAACCCAATCACATATCCAAGCTTCTCAGATTCACGCCTGTTACACCACTTCCACGCTCCTGGTTACCCATTTTGGTGCCCTTGTTTCGGTGTTTGGCGCCGGAATAAGGTGAGGTGGCGAGGGACATGGCTCCACTACGTATACTCATGTTGAATTTATAGTTAGTTTTGGTGACCCGAGTGAATAAAAACATGTAGGATATCCAAAAGCCGAAAAATAGTGAAACCACTAAGACCATCCGTAGTGGGGCAGTATTTGGGCGTTTTTTGCCTAAAAAACGCCCCAAAACGCCCGCACACCACCCCGAGGGAGCGTTTTTCTTCAAATATTTGGTTGGGGCGTGCAAATTAAAACACCTGATGGAGATATGGTTGGCCAATCACAAGTAACCTTCTTTTTCTTTGGCCAATCACTTTTTTTGATGGTTTTTTATTTATTTAATTCTTTCACCCCTTTTAAACATAATGCCCACATCCCCACTACACCCATTTTAGAAAACGCCCTGTAATGCCCCATTGCTGACCGGGCTGCCACATGGCGCAAAACACCAAAGGGTATGGGCATTATCACTACACATGGTCTAACAATTATCAAAATTTGAAATTTGTAGCCACCAAAATGCATAGAAAGAGGATATGGTATTATGGTGTTTGAACTTTGAAGAACATGCAAAAAATGAGTTCAAACAAGGATGAGAGCAAAGTAGCCCATTTAGAAGTCCACATTGAGCTTAAATCTTGACAGTCCAACCTTTAGGCCCAAGGTTTTGACATCTTCTTGGACTTGGGCCCTAAAATCTGGATATGTAAAGGGCTTGTAGTTTGGGCTCCGGATCACACAATCATCTTCTGGGAACACAAAGTAGCCCATTGAAAAACGCTCTTTTTCTCTATTCACCAACACCCTATGCTTCACACTCTTGTACTTGTCATTGCTTATTGCCTGAAATCAAAACATATGTTAATGAATCTTAAGCCCACATTAAAATAGTAGAGAATGTTTAATATTCGGTTTTAAACCGATTAAACCAAAAATCAAACGGAACGGAAACCGTTTAAAACCAAACCGGGTTACATATATTGACTATGGACTTTCTATTTGTACCACCCACTAAACATTTAGCCCATTACAAAATCGAGAAACCTAAATTGAACCGATGAACAACCATCTTACAACAATTATGGTTTTTGGGTTTAAACCGGAACCAAACCAAATTAGGATTCAGTTTCGATTAGGTTTTGCCAACTTTGAATTCAGTTCGGTTCCTGTTCGATTTTGACCGAAAAATATTCAAATGGGATAACTGATATCAAAACCGAACCGATGAACACCCTTAATACTAAAGGGAAAATAGAAGTATATAACTAGAGAGTCGCTCAATACACGACCAGATTTAAAAATATAATTGGAAAATTTTCAATAAACTATTCTCTCTACTGTTTTAACTGTAATACATACGTCAGTTATGTAACTGCTTACCCCACCCTTTAACTGAACTCCATTATATTTGCTAAAAACCATGTACAAACACGAATCTCAATCATCAATATAAAACAAAAGAGTTAAATGCCATTTTAGTCTTTGTGGTTTGGGCTATTTTGCCAGTTTAGTCCAAAGGTTTTATTTTTCGCCTATGGGTCCAAAAAGGTTTCATCGTTGTCATTTTAGTCTACTGGGTTAACTTCATCTATTATTTTTGTTAACGAGAAGGGCAATTCGGTCATTTTATATGGTCGAATTGCCCTTCTAGTTAACAGAATTACATATAAAATGACCGAATTGCCCTTCTCGTTAACATAAATAATGGATGAAGTTAACCCAGTGGACTAAAATGGCAATTGTGAAACCTTTTTGGACCCACAGACAAAAAAAAGAAACCTTTGGACTAAACTGGCAAAATCGTCCAAACCACATAGACTAAAATGGCATTTAACTCTAAAACAAAAAAAAAGGTGAGCAAAATGAGGGGGGCTATTTGGTTAATTAAGCTAAAGAGAAGGGAGAGAAGTGTATAATTATTAATTAACAAGCCTACCTGCATCATGTCACCAAGATGAACAATAAGAGTGTTGGGAATAGGCTTAGCATCGATCCAAGTATCTTTGGGAGAAAGAATTTGAAGCCCTCCAACTTCAAACTGATTCAAAATTGTCACCACAGAACTATCAGTGTGCACATCCATCCCCCATACTTTTGGTTGGTTGTCAAAACAACACCTTGGATACCTATACACTCTCAAGTGTCCTGTTGATGGTGACAAGTAGCATTCATTGTCTTCAGACAATTCTAGATTTTGTGACATTGCACCAAATATTGACTTTGCTAACCTTTCTAGATGGACCCCATAACTTTCTGATAAACTCCTGTTGTAAAGTTAACAGATAATAATGCAATTATTGTGCAAATTCTCTTTATCCAAATGATTAACTTATATAATTCTGTTTTAAAGAATTTAAATGCTTATTTTTCTAGTTATACAAACAAATAATATTGCAAAAATGAATTTTTATTATATAAATGTAGAGGAGTGTTCAAATGGTAACAAGATCTTTGTTAAAAACTGTGAGAACCACATAAATCATTTGTATATATAGCTTTAGAGTAAATTACTTTTTGAGTTTAATGCTCTGAGTCCCTAGACACTTTTTTTATAACCATTTAAGTCCAAATTTTAACCTTTTGAGTCTAATTTTTTTTTAACAAAATTGGACTCAAACCGTTATAAAATGAACAAAATTAGACTTAAAACGTTATAAAATAAATGGCTAGGAACTCAGGACGTTAAACTTTTTAATTTTGGACTCAAGTGGTTAAAATCACTAAAACACAGGAACTCAAAAAGTAATTTACTCATAGCTTTTTTAAGTGTGATGTAATACGGATATATAAGCCCTACACCATTAACTCTTTTTACCTATTAAATTATCAATGTACTATGAACATGTTTGTCACACCTTTCAACATTGTTATGAAAATGGCATATGTATATATGTATTTAAAAAGGTGATATTATCTTTTACAAATTGTTGGAGAGCAACAGTTATTGAAGAAAAACGTGTAAAATTTTGCAACTGCAATGATATCAAAACTTTTTACATAAACAGTCACTTAAAGTAGAGAATCTTTATAACTACAAAACGTCAAAAACATTTATATATTTTATTATGCATATAACTCTCATTATATATCTCTTAAGCACGGGTGAATCCCACCATTTATTTGATTTATGTATTAAATTCACTGCTATAAATCTATAAATTAAAACAATGATCGGGTTTTTTTAGTAAAATAATTTAATAGGCCTGCCTAACCACTAGCATAATTTATGATTTCAAACCATTTTAACCTTTTCCTAGCTAAAATTAGCTGTAATAAAAATTAAAGAAAAAATATGAATTAAGTTTTGTTTGTTGTCTTCACTTCTATACATTAAAATGCTTAGAACTAAATGACAATACTTTAAACTTTATATTATATATATATATATATATATATATATATATATATAATATTAAGATATTTTTAAATTATACATCACTTTCCATAGCTCAAAACAAACTAGTACCAAAACACCCTAGTAATATTACTAATAAGATAAATAATAATAAAACTTACCTTTTTACTACCAATATGAAAAACAAAACACCCTTAATAGTAATAATATTAATATATTAAGATAAATAATGACACTAACCTGAATTCACGTAACAGTGGTTGGTGAACAAGGTCAACCTTAGAGGGTTGACTCAACGGAATATTCAACCCTTCAACCCAATTATAATTCACTATCCCTTTCTCCTTGCATAAAGCAAGAGGCACCCCGGCTGGAGTAATAGCCGGGGTGCCCCAAAAGTACGACATTGCAGACAACGGAACCGATTCAAACAACTTTTGTTTGGACTCGAATTCAAGTCCAAACATACGAACCGCATGTTCGTGAAGCTCGGACAATAAACCCGAAGGGATCCCATGGTTCACCAGCCGGAATATTCCCCAGTCGGTACACGCTTCCTCGAGTTTCTTGAGGTTAATTTGGTTTAGATCTATGGATGGAAGTGGATCTTGTTCGTGGGTGTGGTGGTTATCATTTTCGGAGAGTTCATCGGTGAGTTGATCGGAGAATTGGTGACGGAAACATGGAGGGTAAGAGTGAGAGAACTGTTGCATTGAATTAGGGTTTTTGTGGGGAAGGTTGAAGAGACAAAGCAATTGGTGTTTGTCTGCTTGGAAATAATATCACCTACTTATTGTACGTGTTGTCTCTTGCATTATTTATTTATTTATTTATTTTATTTTTTTATTATGAAATTTCATATAAAGAAAATATTAAATAAAAAACTATAAATGTATATTATATTATAATAAATCTATCTTGCAAAGAATTTTTACAAAAAATTTAAAACTAGTTGTTATTCTCTTGTAGAAACTAATTGTTTTTGTTTTAATTTGCAAAGAATTTTTACAAATTTTAAAACTAGTTGTTATTCTCTTGTGGAATTTAATTTCTTCCTATGCGTATCTAATTATCTATACTTAATCTCATGATAAAACCGGATCACGAATAATATCCTTAATGAGTGTCGCGGGTTCTTTATATTGCAAGACTACACCAAGGCACCAAATGATTGTACCCTAAGCACTGCAATGGTATGTTGTTACAAGATTATGCGCCATATGTGAGGCCAAGACCTAAAAACCACGTGGAACCTTTTAATAAAACTTTTGAGCGAACCCATCATCGTGGAAATACTCGCACTACATTGTCACCAGCTCACTTGAGTGGCTTTGTAAATACTAAAGATGCCCCTGCCACCTCAATGTCTTTTATTTTGTACATCTTCAGAGATTAAAAAACAAACAGTCTTCTCCATGCAGACTGCAGAGGCTTGGTCCACCTTTTCTGCTACAGATGTCTGCAGATGTGGTACGCAGACTGCAGATGTTTTACCTCTGAAAAAACAAACAGCACATTCGTGCTTTTATATCATCTCATAAACAACCCTTCTCCATTAGGAGAGCGCCAAATGAACAAAATTTCTTATATTATTTGGTGACACGAACGAACCTAGAAAATGCAGCAACATCTTATGGACTACCTCATGCCCCATCAATGTTACCACCCATTTTGGCACCATAACCTTGCGAAAACCGTTTTAGTCATAAAAACTACCACACCAAAATCATTGATAGTATTACAATCTTTGCAAACCAACATCATTACAAATATGTTTGTCATCCCAAACACCAACTAGACGGGCTTTCGCTATTCTCACAACCAAACAAGTCCCATCCAAGCATCAACGTTTACATTGTATCCGTGTAACCTATAACCAATGGGCAAAGCCAATACAAGACAACCTATATATTCATTTCACGACAAAGAAAGGACACGAAGACAAAGAAAATGATATGGACAAATGTCCTTTTTTGTGAAGATGATAAATTACATTGTATATAACGATACCTTTATAAAAATCAAAATACTATCTAACTTTATGAAACAGGGTTTTAAAAACTCTTAGAAAAAATATAGTGTTATCTTTTACCAAGAACATTAACGTTATTTTACTAATTTCGTGAAAATAATGTTAAAAGCTAAGGACGGTTAATCATGCATCATGTGGTTGAGTTGGTAGCTGAAAGACAAAAGGGTACATGCACTAATCAGTCTTTGTCCCGATTGCTGAGTGTTATGTGTCTTATGTCCAAGGCTTGATGCAAAACTACTATCGAGTCGGAGGGTCTCACTGGAAGCAGCCTTTCTATTCATACGGGGTAGAGGTAAGACTGTCTATATCTTACCCTCCTCAAACTCTACCTTTGTTTTGCTATTGATGAGATTTACTGATAAGATAAGATGATTTTACCAAGAATATAACCCGAAGAGAAATTTAATAAACAGATCAAGACAAACGATATATATAAATAAATAAAAAACGAACATACCTAGGTTTTGGCAAACATTAATTTAATCGGATTTTTTTAAGGACTACGCGGGTTGTCACCCTCTATTTAAAATTTTAATAACGTCTTCTTTAAAATTTTAATAACATCTTCAAACAAAAGTTGGTGGATCACCAGATTATTTGTCTTCGTGTGAAAAGATGTGATATTTTGTTTATTCTTATATAATAATTTTATTTTATGTATGAATAAATATCATTGGAGTCGGTGATCCGTTAGTAAAAGTAAAGTAAAAGTAAAGTTTTTAGAAACACCTAGATTTCGAAGTCTTGAATTCAAGTTAAATATGGTATTAACAAATATACTCCGATTATTAACGAGTGCTTACACTTGTTACAAACCATTTTTTAAGTTAAGATATGAGACAAATCAATATTATGATAACCGATAAGATAAGTTAAAGTGTTGTTTACGTTAGACATGTAACCTTCCAGAAGATTAAAAATAGAAAATCAGTGAAAACCGAATTCGAATACTAAACCTCTATATTAAGAGGGTGTTTGGGATTACGTTTTGAAGTGATTATTTGATTATTGCGTTTGTAAAACATAAATAATCTAAAAAAATGTTTGGATGAAAAAATGATTATCTGCCTCCAAAACGCAGTTTTGGAGAAGCATGTACCTACATGTTTTTTCAAAACGCAGTTTTGAAAACGTAAAATCTATTTTGAAAATACATAATCTATTTTGAAAACGCAACACCAAACACCCCCTAAATCACTTACAATTTACTTGTTATAAAATTGAATACCAGTATATAACAATGATAATCATTTAGTTATATTTATTACTTATAAATAAGTTGTTCAAGGTGTAAACAAGCCAAGTCAAGTTCAACTTTATGTATAGCGAGCACCTGATCGAGTTTATTATTTAATAATTATCAAATTATGCAATTTACGTATGGTGTAATATACTTATGAAATATCATATAACATATTTATTTAAAAATTTATCACCTGGTTTGATATATTCTGGCTGTTTTTTAATGTTATTTATAAGTAAAAGTAATCATATATTAGTTAAAAGGCGAGCATCCTTTTAGAATCATGTGATGCTTTCACTACCGCCATAACGCCATTGTATGTAGTTGTCGCCATTTGTCGGCCATCACCCACCGCTAGTATCACCTCTTGTCCACCACCAAACTACTTAATTACATCAACGGTTGTGATTAAGGATGGGTTTACGGGTACTTGTTTTTAACGGCAAACACACTCGCTCTTATAATCCACCTATTACTTTTTTTTTGGAATGAGACTTTCTGTACAAGACCGATTGGTCTCCGAGGACATGTCAAAGACATTCCCCGTCAACCCCGCATCTCCGGACACGATGTTCGATCGGGCCCCGGCCGGCGTGCGAGCTGACTTCCGCCCGGAAACCATGCTGCCCCCACACGAGTTGCTGGGGTAACAGTTGGGTAAAACCGGGTTGCCCTCAAGACCGCTCCATACCTCGGAAGGAAACGATCCATCATTGGGACGTCCCCGCACCTATTACTTACTTTGTAGGATATGAACCCCGAAGCATTTTAATATGGATAAATATCTGATGTCACTACACCGAAAGGTCATCAATATTTATGGACATCTCAACAGAAGAGGGAAGACCTCACTCACATCTAGCCTGGTAAAATATAAAATTCTGATTATTATAAATAAATTAAATTAGTCTACTTTCAATTTTATATAATCCTAATTTCCAGTTAAAAGTCGCAGAGTGGAAACCTATAAAACTACCTATATTGGCCGATAACTTTCTACGCTAGAAATGCAAACGAGCTAAGCCGCTTGTGAGAGCAAACCTAGCAAAAGCACCTATATATTTAGGGTGGATGGAGTCGGTCAGAGAAGGGGGAAATCCGGGGATAAGGTGGAGGTGGAATAAAGGTGATGAGGCGGTGATGAGATGTAAGGGTAAACTACTGAAGACCGGAGAGTACAGTGTGGCGAAGCTTGAGATTTTCGATCGGGGGTCGAAAACGTATATACCTAAAAATATTATAAAACCGGGGGTTGAAAACATATATATCTAAAAAATTATATACGAAAATTACATACTGGACACTATTGAGCTAAAAGTTCAGGAGGTCGGGCGACCCCCCCCCCCCCTCCTCCGGCCCCTACAAAGCTACGCCTCTGTGAGAGTGGTCACCAATTTGGGAGAGGTGCAAGGAAGGAAAATGGGTGAACAGGGGAACACGGAATGCCGTTCCCCAGCTTTGCCACATATCGGGAAAACTGGAAATTTACCGGGAAGTTAGGACAACTACGTCCACCCATACATTGTAAATGTAATTATGTATACAATTATAGGGTTGAGTTCATTTCAGAACTCTAAATAATTACAGAACTTTCAAAACTCCTAATAAACAATCATTCTATACATAAGTTTTTGTATTTAGGAACTTTTTATCATCTATTATATGTATTTCTTGGATTACATACATGTTAAAGTAGTTTACATATGTTTAATTGCCAAAATTATATATATGTGTCATAACTAATTACATATATGTAAAAAAACTAGTTTACATATGTGTAATTATAAAATTACATATAAAAAAGGGGTATTGGATTTTAATAATCCAAAGTTTCACTAATTGGCCGGTAATAATCCTAACTTCAAAAATTGCCTGTAACAATCCCAACTTGTATGATTTTGGCCCCCAATGATCCTTTGCTAACTGGGTTATAACCCAGTTAGTTTTTTGCTGACTGGGCTGCTGACGTGGCACCATCACCACCTCCTCCTCCTCCACTGCCACCACCATCTCCTCCAGCCACCACCATCATCTCCGACCACCACCACCACCCACCACCATCACCTCCGACCACCTCCACCTCCACCTCCACCCACAGTCTTCCAGCACCGGAAAAACACTATTACCTCCGATTCACCATATCCACCGAACACCCCACCCTTCCAACCTCCGGCCACCACCATTAAACTGCCATCCACAACTCCAACCGCCTCACCGGAAAAACGTGATACCTAGATATGGTGGAAATTTTGAAGTTTTGAGCGGCGGAGAAGGTCACTAGAGGTTGGAGATGACAAGTGGTGGTCTCCTTTGGTGGTTTCAGGGGTAAAGAAGGTCGTCGGAATAAGTTGCAGGTCACCGGAGTTGCGTAGATGGTGGAAATTTTAAACTTTTGAGAAGCGGAGAAGATTACAGGAGGTCGGAGATGATTGGTGGTGGTCTCGTTTGGTGGTTTCAGGGGTAAAATGGGTCATCGGAATAAGTTGCAGGTCACCGGAGTTGGGTAGATGATGGAGGTGGTCGGAGGTGATAGTGGTTTCCGGTGGCAGATGATGGAGGTGGTCGGAGATGATGGTGGTGACTGGAGGAGATGGTGGTGGCAGTGGAGGAGGAGGAGGAGGTGGAGGTGGTGATGGTGCCACGTCAGCAGCCTAACATTTAAGTTTTTAAACACGTCAGCTGCCACGTCACTTTTAACTAACCCAGTTAGACAAGGATCATTGGTGGCCAAAATCTTACAAGTTGGGACTGTTGTAGGCAATTTTTGAAGTTGGGATTATTATCGGCCAATTAGTGAAACTTGGGATTATTAAAATCCAATACCCCTATAAAAAATGATAAAATTACTCTTAACATGTATGTAATCATAAAAATACATATAATAAATGATAAAATTATCCTAAACATAAAAATATATAAATAAAAAGATTGTTTATTAGGAGTTCTGTGAGTTCTGTAAATATTTATGGTTCTGAAATGATCCTGGCCCTATAATTATAATAAAATAACTAAATAATATATATTATGTTATTATCTATGGGGAGACCAGGCGTATTTAGGAGAGGAGGCCCCCGAAATCGAAATAGATTTATCGGTATCGTTCATGTCTCTTCAAGCTATAATGGCTCCATTTGTGATCAGAAAAGCAAAGCCAAATTTGCTGAGTGAGTGAAGTCGTGTTTTAACATAAAAAGGGGGGCCTAAAGACTTTTCTTAAGTAGAAACAAAACATCCATAGTAACAACTTTTGTGCATTCTATTTTTTTTATATATAGACATTTTGTAATGTCTGGTGTATTGTTAATGACTTACGAAAACATATTATCAAAAGTATGACATAGGATTTCTTTTTAATAAAACGATAGCATTCAAATACTTTTGACACATTTGGTCATTTCAATTTTTTGTTTTTTTAAATGAAACATGTTACTTAGTTGAATCTTTTCGATAAAATACGACTCTAATTGACCGTTTCCACTATCATATATAAAATGTAATTTCACTTCTATGATATATTTAGAGATTTATAATATATACATATATACACACAGATGTATATAATTATAATAAAATAACTAAATAATGTATATTATGTTATTATCTATGGGGAGACCAGGCGTATTTAGGAGAGGAGGCCCCCGAAATCGAAATAGATTTATCGGTATCGTTCATGTCTCTTCAAGCTATAATGGCTCCATTTGTGATCAGAAAAGCAAAGCCAAATTTGCTGAGTGAGTGAAGTCGTGTTTTAACATAAGAAGGGGGGCCTAAAGGCTAAAGACATTTCTTAAATAGAAACAAAACATCCATAGTAACATGTACTTTTGCCTTTAGTGTAGTCAAAGATTCATAATGTAGTAATTGGTCTGTTTCTTTATTGTATTCTTGTAAAAATTTATTAATCATCTGACATTTTAAAAGTTAAAATTTATAATCTTCATGCCATCTTGATGCCCTATGAATTGACTTCTTAAGTTGTTTGATGGAAAACACTATTTAGTTTGGTTAAGCTGGATTATAAAAGAACAAAATGAACATGGTAATGAGATCAAGAACTTAGCTGGATTATTCACAACAATTTCATTTGTATAGTTTATTCTTTTATAAGTGAAATGACCTAAAACAGAAACATGATTATACATCAATACAATTACAATAGAGTCCTTCTAAGAGCATCTACAACGGGTGGTCTGTTACCACCCGTCCAAAATCCAAACCATACAATTCCGGACAACATTCGTTGGAGATGGTGAGGTGGCTGGTCCGGTGGAGGTTGATAGTTCATTACACAAAAGTTACCTGATACAACCCAAAAAATAAAGTTGTGTTTTACATGGAATGAAAACCATAAAAATGAATACCTATTTCGATAATACCAATACCCGTGATTTTGATTAATCGCTATGGGTTTTGTCCGTCACGATAACGATGCTCGTTTTAGATAACTTGGCCAAAAAGAAGGCTTTTTCAAAAAAAATTACCAAAAAAGAAAAATCAACTTTTGCAGATTTTTTTTTGTTGATTTACACCAGCATAAAAAAACTCAGTTTTGGGTAAATTTTGATGTCAACATCTTCTTACAGTGGTGTAAAGTGGCTTGAAACACCGCTGGAATTTTTTTTACAGATGTGTTTGTAACATGTTCATCTACGTTTTTGCGCAAAAAATGAGACAAAACTCGCACGTAAAGTAGGATTCTCTAAGCATTCACATATCAGGGTGCTTTTCTCTTAATCTCTTTCCTATATATATAGGTAAAGGTTTATCAACAAATGACATGTTTCTTAAAAGGTGTGAGAAACTACGTAGTCAAAATTTAGTAAATATATTACTGTAATTTTTTTTTTTTGTAAATTATATTATAAATTACTGTAAAAATGTATAGTATATGTACAACAAGTTTTGTTACTAACTAGTTTTTGCCCCGCTCGCGTTGCGGGGCAATAAGCCGAATATTTCTCTTTCATAACATGTATGTCTGTACAGAGGGCAAAATCGTAATTATATTTTGAACCGAAGACGAAATCAAAATTTTAAACTGAAAGCAAAATCATAATTTTGAGCTAGGGGGAAAACATAATTTTGTTTTGAACTGTGGGAAAAAACGTAATTTTGAGCTGAGTCGAGAATCGTAATTTTGAGCTAGAGGAAAAAACAACATTTTATTTTTAACTGGGGGCAAAAACGTAATTTTAAACGGAGGACGAAACCGTAATTTTGAGCTGAGGGCAGAATCGTAATTTTGAGCCAGAGGAAAAAACATAATTTTATTTTGAATTGGGGGCAAAACCATAATTTTAAACGGAGGGTGAAACCGTAATTTTAAACTGGGAACATATTTAAAAATGAGTTTTTGAACCGAGGGCAAAAGCGTAATTTTGAGCTAGGGGCAAAATTATAATTTTATTTTGAGTTGGGGGCAAAAACGTAATTTTAAACGAAGGCCGAAAGCGTAATTTTAAACTGGGAATAAAATTAAAATAAAATGGGTTGGTCTAATAGGGGAGTGCGTAATTTTGAGCCAGAGGAAAAAACAACATTTTATTTTGAATTGGGGGTAAAAACGTAATTTTAAAAGGAGGGCGAAACCGTAATTTTAAACTGGGAACAAAATTAAAAATGAGTTTTTGAACCGAGGGCAAAAGTGTAATTTTGAGCTAGGGGCAAAATTATAATTTTATTTTGAGCTCGGGGCAAAAACGTAATTTTAAACGAAGAACGAAAACGTAACTTGAAACTGTGAATAAAATTAAAATTAAAATGGGTTAGTCCAATAGGGAAGTGACAGGCTAACTGCCTGGCACTATTCCCGGAAAGTTGAAAATGTGTATAGAAGCTTTTCAACCATTTTTAGCAACAATAAAAAATTATAGTTTATATTATTGTAAAAAGTTAATTTTTAGATTCGTTATTCCTAAGGTGTTGCGACTTGTTTTAGATCCTGTAAAAAAAGTTGTTTAAAAAATATATCTACAAAGGTAATACAATCGATGGATTGATTAAAACCATTTTATTGTAAATAACCCATATTCTGTTACTCTAGAACGGTTATTTTTATTTTTATTTTTTTTTTTTTTTGAGAATAAGAGCCATGTTTTCATGTTGGTAGCTTAGCTGAATAGGGGGGGGGGGGGGGTTCCGCAAAAAAGCCCGTGAAGGGTCGTGATGGCCGTGAAACACCGTCGCAAGCAGGGGCAGACCTACCTTTAGGCCTGTAAACGAACCGAACGAACACGAACATAGGCATGTTCATGTTCGTTCATTTAACTTTAACCGAACCCGAACACGAACATATAATCGAACACATTTTTTTGTTCGTGTTTGTTCATTAAGAAATCAGGTATGTTCGTGTTCGTTTAAAGCCTAAATGAACAGTTCACGAACATAAACGAACACAGACGAACATAAACAAAACAAAAAAAAATAACTGAACATATTTGAATAAACATAAACAAAAATAAATTAACATGCTTGAACAAACATAAACGAACACAAATGAACGTAACTGAACAAATATAATTTGACTTTAGTGAACACAAACAAACAAGTCTAATATATTATAGTTCATACGAAAACACACCTAAATTAGGGTTCATAAATACTAAAATTAAGTATTTTTTTATATAAATATTAAGTAAGTGATCAGTTAAGATCTAAGAGAAATTTTAAAATTTCATTTTTATTACTAGAAAACTTAATTACTAATTAGTTATATTTATATAAGTAGTTAGCAAACCTACTATTTATATAAATATAACTATTTATGTATTTACTAAAATTTAAACGAACATAAACTAACGTAAATAAACGAACATTCACGAACATAAACGAATGTTCACGAACATAAATGAACAAACACAAGGTGTGTTCATGTTCGTTCATTTAATTAAACGAACAAAATTTTTTGTTCATGTTCATTCGTTTATTAAATAAACGAACTTTCCGCCAAACAAGTTCATGAACAGTTCATGAACGTTCGGTTCGTTTACAGGCCTACCTACCTTAGAGGAAGGGGTAGCCTCCGCTACCGCTTGGCGCTCTGGCGGTAGTGTAAATTTTGGAAAAATTTGACGTTTTTTCGATTTTGTTACCGTTTTTCATAAAATGTTACCTCTACGAAGATTTACTAGATCCGCCACTGGTCGCAAGGTGTGTTTTTACGGTAGTGGTCGTGATGGGTGTGATGTATGTCATGGTCGTGATGTTTGGTTGTGGGTCGGTTTAACGATTGTGATTGGGTGTGGGTTTATATGAGGTGGTGTGATCGAATGTGATGGAATAAAGTGTCAAGTTGTGATTAGATGCGATAGTGTAATGAATGTAATGGACTAATGGGTACTTCTAGTTACCTAAGATAAGAAGATTTTTTTTCTCCCTATACACCACCTTTCTAATTTACATTTTTTCTCCTAAAAGTAATACTGTATTAAATTTTAAACCCAACTAAAAGTAGTAAAAAGATAATCTATATAGTTTTGGCTAATTTATCATCCTATACCTGATTCTTTTATACATGTTTAGGGGCCTATCTTTATACTCGCCAAAGGTGTTTTGAGGAGCACAAAAGAGAGCGTCGTTCGTATTTTATTTATTGCAACTGTACTTGACCTCACTTCTTTGATTATTGGGCTTGAGGCCCATTACCTAATTATAAAGGAAGATTGGTTTCTTGTTCTTTTTGAATGGTCAACAAATCAATCCCGAGCATCATTGGGGTACCCACTGGATAAACGGAGTACTCCGAGAGTAACCTGAGTGGTCCACCACCAATTTCGAGGAAAACCCGGTAACCCACCCGCCCGTAGGCACGACGGTAAATTACCAGTAAAACCCGTTTGGTTCAAGGATCGAACCCAGGTTTCCCAGGGTCTCCTATCACTGTCCACCAGTGCCTCACTCCTTTTTTCGCACCAAATGGGAATTGAATTTGAGTCTTCAAAGAAAAACTCAAGTCCTCCTACTACTTGAGCTAGAGGTCATTAGCGATTGGTTTCTTGTTTTGTTTTCTGTATTTTAAAATACAATAATTTTATTGTTCATAGGATTTATTCCATGTTTAAAATATATTTTAGCGAATTGTATTGGATTTGAGGGGGCGAGGTTCAAAGAGCAAAGTCATTAAAATTAAGGTGTTACTTCCTTTGAGGTCAGGGTTCGAGTCTCATCAAAGACAAATTGATATAAAAATTTGTTAAAAAATTGTATTGGATTAAACCAATTATGGTTTTTCAAATATTTAAATGAACTATAATAACATTATCACATCGTCTACCCTTTTAACTAAATTGAAACGGTTGAACTAGTAAACCGATAAAATAGTTAGTTACATGTTATGCCTGGTTTTTTAATATACTAAAACCGATGTGTCTTTTTCTTAGATTTAGTTTTTAGCATAAATAAATAAAGTGTAAACTACAAGTTTTTTCATTTAAGTTAACACTATTTTGCAGGTGGTGTTTTTCGGCGCAAAAAGTTGATGAGTTTTATACTCAACTTTTCAAATTCTTGCACGTTATGTTCTTTATCCCTAACTGAGTTAGATTTTTTTGTTAAACAACTCTTATTTTTGTGAATTACCCTTGTTAAATAAAAATAAAAAATATATCTAAACTAGAAACTCCTCTCTCCCTCGCTCTCTTTTGCTCTCACTAAGCCCTTTCGTTTTTCGTTGTGGGGCTGGATATGGCTCCCTTCCCACACATAAAGCCACATGGCGCCCTTCCCACACATAAATCAACATGGCGCCTTGAAACACCATTACGACCAGCGCTATGTGGGCTTTATAATTCACCCCGTGATATGTATAGCGCCTGACACAATGGTAGCTCTCTTACACACATATATATATACATACATATATATATTATAATTGAAGGGGTTATATAACCCCCTTTCCACTACACACTCAAGTTATATAATCTCCCTCTCTTACACATTTTGCCACTTGTCACATAACCGCACTTATGGGGCCTTGTGAGGCTTGACCACTACACATGGCCTAACCCCACTATCTCATCTTCCCTCCGCTTCCAATCAAGAAACCACTATCCATCATTCTTTTAATCTCTCACCATTCACAATCATATTCACACTTTAATTAACAAAAACACAAGATTGTTCTTGAAAAAATGGTTTTGGTGGCTGGTGGTAGGGTGGAGGTAGGGAGGGATAAAGAGAGGATAATGGTTTTGGTGGGGTGAGCCAGTGAGGGGTGGTGGTGGTAGGTGAAGGCTTAGAGAGAGGAGGGGGGGGGGGGGGGGAAGGTGAGAGAGCAGATATGGGTTTTTGTTATATAGTTATAATTATTTTTTTAATTTGTTTTTTTATTGAAATATATTAAATAAATGCTTAAAAAGACTAAATTACCCTTGGGAACCAATTTTAACAAAAAATTTAACTGGGTTAGAACTAAAGGACATAATCTGCAGGATTTTGAAACGTTAAGTATAAAACTCGTCAACTTTTGCGCTAAAGGACACGGCCAGCAAAAGGGTGTTAATATAAAGGACAAACTTGTAATTTACTCATAAATAAATAAATAAAATACAGGTTAACTAATTTATTTTTATAACTTTTTTAGTTATAATTTTAACTATGCATTATCACTTATCAGTACTAGTTGTAAAAAAAACTAGTCTCCCTGATCTATTCAAAATATTCATGCTATTACATATGGTAGCTGATAAACCTGAAAGTGAAAATAATACATGTGGAAAATACGCATGATGATCCTCGACAAAGAAAGCCATTGATAACCAAGCCAAAGGAGGTGCTTGATAGGGAACCAACAATCAAATTACGCTATCGACTTCCCCCTATGGACGAGGACTTCCGCAAGAGGCTTGGACTACCAAGGACTGCATACGTGTGAGCGTGTGCGTGTCCTCAAACAGCAAGAATTTTGGAAGTAATCGTGCTGCAAATGAAGCTTCTGCTGGAAATGCACTCTTTCACCCGCTCTGATTTTCAATGATGCCAGATACATTGAAAAGAAAAGGTTTGGACAGTAACTTATAGATGAGGTTTTCATTTGATATATGCAATTGAAACTTTTGGTCTTAATTTTTAACTTTTGTATAACCTCAGGGACTAATGTTGAAATTTACTGTTTTGTGGAACATGTTAGATGTAGTTATGTACTAATTTAAGAGGTTTTAATCATGTGTGAATGCTTCACTTGTCTTGTCCGGTTGTATATATGTAATGTACATAATTTGTATTTGATGATCATCAGCTCAACTTCTATAATAATCACTTTTAGTCTAAAACTGAACTTCGAAAACTTTGCTTGTATGACTTTAATCTTGTTTTTAAGTTGTTTTTATAGATTGTTGTTACACCACTGATTACGTTCAAGATTTTTTGTCCGAATCTCTTTAGAATTCTTGGCAACACTCGGGTACCCGCTGCAACGCGCGGACATTCACACTAGTTTAAAGGTATGGAGATTCTTTTTGCTGACATGGATTATGTAATGTATTATTTGATTTTTAGTTGCTTCATATAAAATTTTAAAAGTTATTAGTGTCAATATATATATATTTTTTTTTTCAAATACAGAATGCATTATATTAAATAAAAAACTTTTTAAGCGGTAACATATTTATATTGACCTTTTTTATGATGTTAGTGCATTATTTAACACATCACTGTTATAATAAATTACTACGATATATTCTCTTTAAAAATTCATTATACTAAATGATATATAAATTAAGGAGTATGATATACATAATAATGTTTTTGTGTGTGCATTTATATATCTATTTAAATACATACATTCAAATGCATATCCCGCCACATACACTTTATCCACCTTCCCTTTACTTTTGTTCCTTTTAATCTTATAATTTAGACAAAATTGCAGAAAACAACCTTTATGTATACCCAAAACTGCACTTTATACCTTTCACTATGAAATCCGCCAAAACCAACCTTTACGTTCATGTTTTGCTACAAGTTCAACCTTTACACCTAACCTAGTCAAAAAAGTCAGTTAAATGCAGTCACATGCCTTGCATGTGAGGGTATATCTGTCATTTCCTTTCACCCCTTTTACTATGAATATTATATTTAAAGCTTTTTATTTATTTCCTACAACTAACCTAAATATCAGATTCCCCCCAATTCATAAACCCTGATCAAATCCCCACCCCCCCCCCCCCCCCCCATTCGTAAACCCTCGTCATCTTCATCACAATCGATTATAACAAAGGTGAAATGGATCCTGTTCCGCTTCAAGTACCGCTTCTGTACATACGGTTGATTGATATTTGCATCATCTTCTTGTTGTCAAAACCCTAGTCAAAATCAACCAACTCTGCAGATCAGAATGGGGAACACCAACCAAAGGTAAAATCAGAAAATCAGTAAAATCGAAACTGCTTCTATGGAATAAGTATTGATGAATTTCGGTGTATTGTTCATGTGGTTTGGTTGATTTTCGATCAGTTTCGGTGAAAACAATCGATTTTCAGAATAAGTATTGATGAATTTCGGACTGATTTGACATTTTCCGTTGAAATTGTGATAAATCCGAACTGTTTACATTGCTTCGATTATGTTTCGGTGAAATCGAATTGATTTCGATTGATTGTCGGTTTGTTTTGAATTGAGTGTGAACATTTCAGTTGTTTTGATTTGATCGGTATATGGTGTTTTTACGATCTGATCTCAGAATTTAGCATTCATTAAATCAGATTTGAACATTCATTGAATCAGATTTTGTGCAGATTTTCAGAAAAAAACAGATTTGATTCGTTCAGAAACACCATTTGTTAAAGATTTTACGAACTGAACTTTCAGATTTGCATTTGATTTAGATCTGAGTTGCTCGGTGAAATCGAATTGATTTCGATTGATTGTCGGTTTGTTTTGAATTGAGTGTGAACATTTCAGTTGTTTTGATTTGATCGGTATATGGTGTTTTTACGATCTGATCTCAGAATTTAGCATTCATTAAATCAGATTTGAACATTCATTGAATCAGATTTTGTGCAGATTTTCAGAAAAAAACAGATTTGATTCGTTCAGAAACACCATTTGTTAAAGATTTTACGAACTGAACTTTCAGATTTGCATTTGATTTAGATCTGAGTTGCTTCTGGTGTTGAAGTTTGAGATGAAAAGGAAAGATTGAAAGTTGTGATTATATGAGGTTAGCTT